>OZ020538.1:14592265-14875731 GCA_963971435.1 Lasius platythorax | reverse complement strand
ATCTAAGAAGACTGTTTAAGCTTATTTAAAAAGCTCCGTGTGTCTGTCCATCACGTTCTCGTGGTAATGTTCTTCATACACGAGCGTATCATCGTACGAGAACACCTCTCAGAATCTTTTAACTGTCCGTCAATCAAAAGATCGGTCTACCACGCGTCACAAAAGCAGATAAGGGGAGTTTGATATAATAATTTCTTGGAATGGAATTTGTCAAAATTTTTCATATCGTTCTGTCATACGTTGTTATAATTTTTTATATTTTCTAGAATTTTGCGAAATTGATGATCGTGCGATCATCTAAACATGGTCATGAAATTGGGCGTTTGTTTATGATTGGGTCTCGAAAATAGCAAATACCGATGGCAAGTCCGAACAGACTGTTTTTTATTATGTTATGAAGGAAAGACGAGAGTAAAATAGAGCCCACGCGACGAGAGATTTCGTCGCTGCGCGACGACGGGTTACGGCTGGTATATTCTGTGTTATACGATGTGTATAGGACGATGACGTCAACACAGATTGTCTACGAGAACGAAGTATGTATATAAAATGCATCCGGTGGGTGTGTCGCTCCCATACCCTTTGTGACTCCGGCGCTAGGAGCGACGAGGCTGCTATTATACAAACGCCGCCGTTTAACTGCAGCACGCGGAAAGGGAAGGTAATCGTGCGCGCACCGCCGCGCGCGAGACCGAATCCTATTTTGTAAGCTTTAAATCCTAAACCAAAGAGGAAAGAGGGGGAAGAATTGTTAATGTCGCGAGGCGTAACAATTTCAACGCCTGCAGAGGGACGTCATTTTTTTTCATACATTTTGTAAGCCTCTATTTGTTAAAGAGGTAGGCCCACTTCGTCTAGAAGTGGCTGATGTCATCGATTGTAAATGTACACATGAAAAAAAAAAATCCTAGTTTCTGACTTTCTATCGCGCATGCAATTACTCGTTAAGAAAAGGAAGAGACAAGGCAATACTAAACATTATGCAGAGTAACAATAGGATACGATTTGTGTCATAATAATGTTATCTATCAGGGAAGCTAATAACATCTCAATCTCAATACATGGCTGTGAGATAAATGAAGTGGCATAAAATATTTTAATATGTTTGCGCGATAAAAATGATATTGAAAAGATAACGCGATTAGAATCATCGATGGTGTTAACTTTCTCGTCGATGCGGAAGTGTTTGGATAGGGAAAGTTGTAATATGCAGTTGATGAATTTCTTGTGTTGAATTTTGATCGAGGCGATCGAGATTGTCAGGGAAAAGTAATTCGATTTCATCAAAGGCATCTTGCTACACAAAAGTAGTTATTGCTCTCATAATAAAGCAATTCTAATGAAAGATGAATCTTGTGTCGCAATTCTGACAATGAGTATCGTGATTCACTCACAAGCATAATTTCGTAAGGCAAAACTAGAAAT
This sequence comes from Lasius platythorax, assembly GCA_963971435.1. Classification (NCBI taxonomy): domain Eukaryota; kingdom Metazoa; phylum Arthropoda; class Insecta; order Hymenoptera; family Formicidae; genus Lasius; species Lasius platythorax. Next base: position 14,874,306 of record OZ020538.1, on the reverse strand, counting down.
GTATTATTATGATTATCAGATGATTATTGCTAATCGTCTCTATATATTTTTTTTGCTTTATCTTCTCTAGAAGTTAGTGTAATATTCCAGTGATTGGTAATCACATTTTAGGCCTAATCGCACCTTAAACAAGAATTATTGTCGCAACGTAGATATTATACCGGTAATTTAACTCAATGTTGCACTTCGCAGAATCTGATAAAGTCTTATGACGAAATCTAATTAATTTATTCAAAAAACAGAAAAGGTTTTGCTTCCCAAGTTCTGGTTTTTAGCTGAACTTTGAACATTTTTCATTATTTATCTCGATATAGTAAAATAAATGTTATATAATAAATATTTTCGAGTTGTCATTCTCAAGAAAAAATTTAGATACTAAATCTAATTTAATTTCAATTATGTTTTTTTCCCGAGAGACCAACCCCCCACCCCCTTTCTCTTGTATACAAGCATAAAAATATTAAAATAATTCGTTATATTTTCTTGAAATAGATAAACTGAGCAAACGAACAATGAATGAATAACGAATATGAATTTTCGAACATTCGCATTCGTCGTGTGTATCTTTTCTTTACGTTGCACCAAACATTTGCGTTGGACTGTATTCTCATCCATACTGAGTATTTGCAAATTTTCTTTGATGTACCGCCTCAGCGAATCGGTCCGAACGCGAATCAATTGGTTACACGAACACAATAATTACGACAGACACATATTCCGCGTTTAATAGTTAACACGTTAACTGCCATAGTGGTGGACATCGGTGACTTACGCTTGTCTTTCCAGTGGCGCTATCAAATTTTTTTAAATGTTTGCAACAAATGTAATTCAAAACTCCAATATTTTTTATTAGAACGTAATTCCAAATATACATATATCTTTGATATTCGAAGTAAGTTTTTAAACTAAAAACCGCGGAACTCTTGCAAAAGAATATCAGGAATTATGTAATTAACACAACTTCAAAAGAACATCAGAACTGTGCTCAGAACTATTTAATCTTGATGTGTCAAAAATCGTGAAGTTGGCACCCCCATTTTTCGAAAACTATGAAAAACCCTGCAAAAATATAAATAATAATTGTGATATTTATCTGAGCATTAATTTCTACAAACTTTCAAGCAGATTTAAAGATTAATTTTTATAAAATATTTACGCTGTAAATTATTGACAACTTTTTCGAATTGACGGTTCCTTACTTAAATTACTTTATATAAAACATGTCAAAAAAAAAAAGGCAAAGCGATCTCGATGATATATGTCGAAGAGGTATAATTTGAAAATATTCATTATATTTAAATAAACTTCAATGAAAATTTAGAAACAAATAATCAAAGATATTTAATTTATCAATCAATAAGCGACCCACAAAGTCAATAAGTCGCCAATAAAATTAAGCGAATAGTTACCTCTTCTTTTTTCCTTTTTTATTTATGATGCTCTGCTTGCCGAATTAGCTCGCTATATCGAATTAAATACTAATAGAACTAGTCATGAATAATCGTCGTTCGTGCTATTTAACTCGCTCGAACGGCACTTAGCATGCGAACGAGCTTGCCGTCGTCCGCGCCTCTCGCGCACTGTGAATCGATTTCGTTACACCACAACGCCGCGATAATCTCCCAATTCCCTTAAATCGCGTTGCTTTCAAAATCGCAAAGATTAACCGGTAATCAAGCGCACCGGTTACATAATAGAATAGTTATATAGTTGCAGCGTTTCACATCTTGAAACTGAAGGGTACAGTACAGCATTAATTGTAAAAATCTAACAGATACATTGCAAAATGTAGGATTCAAAGTAAACACACATAACAAAGTAAATACACACAGCTATAATGCATTATTTAAAAGAAATTGCAGAAGACCACTCTAAGCATAATCACTTAATAATAACTGTTTTCTAATCGGCAATTATATAATAAAAAATTATATGATAAAAAATTATAAATGCTGCCGCGATATGTCGGGGATTTGCAACAAAATGAATTTAACTGAACAGAACGATCTGAAAAAATCGTACGACGGTATCTTATAAGCCACATGATATTTTAAACCGTATATGTATGTATACTTAAAGGGTTATCATACTTCATTATCATGTTGCACTTTTTATCTTTTTGTAAGAGTATTCTAATATTACGATATAAGTCTGTGGTGTAAATAAATATAATTACAAGTAGTAGATTATTGCTTCGTATTCTTACAGTTTGATAAGAGATAAAAATGACTAAATTTAATAACAGATAAATTGTATATGCCATGCATAGAGAATATAATTCATAGAAAATTGAAGAATGGGAAGATTCGCATTTCCATTGCGCATCGCTATTTTCCGCAAGCAGGAAATTCTCTTTCGTTTTAAGGCGAAGCAGACTTCATTACTTGAAAGAAGAGAAAAGGGAGAGACTTTCACCTCGGCCACGGCCTCGCGCGCGCGTGCGCACTTGGCACGATGATCACGAAGGATTTACTCTCGCACATGAAGAAGAGGATGAATCTCTCAGTGCGAGCGGCAAGCAGCTCTTCAAACGGAATAGCATGCGGAATGAAATTCCTCCTCTTCCACTAGCGCGGCGCGGATCGGCTCGGTACGGAAACGTCCCTCCTGGCGATTCGTAGGTGGAAACTCGAGTCTCGTGCTCATACGAATCGACCACAGGAGCAACCACCTCTTGAGTGGCATGAGAGACGAATGCACTGTGTTCACCCGTTCGCTCTCTCGCTCTTTCTCCTCTCTCTTTCTCTGTTACTCCCTGTTGCTTTATCTACTCTGCTTCTTTCTATCTCTTTCTGACTTTTTCCGTTTACTCCGGCTGCTTTTATTAACCCTGAACCAACCGTGCATGCTTCTAACAGCGACGATACTGCAAATATTTGTCCACCGATTCTACGCTGTTCCCGCGAGAACTAAAAGCGGGAAGGTTGCTGCCCTTCGCAAACATTGATGACCGTGATGAGAATTATGAGTATATATAATAAGCCTGATAATTTTATATATCTTATATAATCACTTAGTCTCTCCCACCGTTCGATCATACACAAGAGGCTATATTTTCGATATTGATATCATATATTTCAAATTTTTTTATGTGGCTAATGAATTAACTTTTAACTTTAAAATTTGCAGACTTGGAAAAGAACATATGTTTTATGCGATATTATAGATTATGAAGGAAACCAAATCTTTTACGATAATAGGTCATTATACGGCTGTAGCGTACACAGGTTTTTCATAGTATAAATACGATGATCTTGAAAAAAAGTTTCGTTCCATCTCAAAAAATTGTTACACCACACACAATAATATACGTGTAAAAAAGATAAAAATTTTTGACTTTTACAAATTAAAAGTCATTAGTTTTTCATTGCTTTTCCTGTTTCACCGGGTATTCGAAATTCGAACATTTTTTACCAGAACTCATGATTTTAGCTATTTATATATATATACACACACAAATGGAAGGAGGAGATGAAAAAGAGGAAGAAGTTAGGGATACAAGCAAATGCTATCAAACCATTGAAAGTTGGTGTTGTTCCAACGAAAGAAATTATCATTAAAAATTTAAATATATCAAAAACACCATTTGTGTATATATATATATATATATATATATATATATATATATATATATATATATACACAAATGGAAGGTAGAGATGAAAAAGAGGAAGAAGTTAGGGATACAAGCAAATGCTATCAAACCATTGAAAGTTGGTGTTGTTCCAACGAAAGAAATTATCATTAAAAATTTAAATATATCAAAAACACATGTATGTATCCATATCTAGAGCCATTCGGTTTTCGCAATTATACTTGTCTTATCAAATGTAATTCAGAATTCTGATATTTTCGATCAGAACTCTCATTTTGCAAAATATATTTGATATTCGAAATAAGTGTTTTAATTTAAACTGAAAACCCACCATGGAACTTTTGCAAAAAAATATTAGGAACTATGTAACTATTTAAAGAACATTCTTCAGAACTGTGCTCAGAACTATTTATAAAAATTTTTATGGAAATTTTTAAATTAAACATTTTTTAAAGCAAAAAAATGATGGCACAAAAGGGAAGGTAATATACTCTTTTAAAAATGAGTTTTTAATAATTCATTCTCTTTTTTTGTTTCAGAAATATGGTTGCAATCTTTGCAGCTATAAAACTGATAGGAGTTTTAATCTATCTTTTCTCGAGAAAGACTATCAAAAACTCTATTATAAAATATCTCGAAAGTAGAATTACGGCGTTAATTCCTTTAACAAGAGGATTACGATATTAACAAGAGGATGACGATCGCTCAATCGGAATTTCAATTCATTTATAGACTCGACCCCCACCCCTCTCTCTCTTTTCTCTTCTCCTGTCGGCGCGCCTATTTATGACGTATTACACCTGGTAACGGGCGCAAACACAAGAGAGGTACGGGTAGCTTGACAGAGCCCATTCGTGCGAATAATTAAGCGAGACCACCACCCAAGCGGCATATCTCGAGTTCCAAGCGCGCCTATCAGCGAGTGCAAGTCTTGAAAGATTATTAATCAACACCATTTTAAAGAGAAAGAGAAATGTATTGTATATCAAGAAAAAGTAAACAAAAATATAATTATGAAAAATATAAATATTTCTATATCTTGTAAATTAAATATATGAAATAAAGTATAACCCGTTAATAATAAAAATTGAAAATATCTATTTATTTAGAATCGACCAATAGCAAAGCAATTTAATTTCTTGTTTTGTCCACAGTCCCTAATGACAATATAAAACAATCACTTTCGTACGTCACATTTCAAGCCTGCGAGATGCCCGTCTTGCGACGATATTTCGTTTCACGATAATTGATAGCAGCGTGTATGTGTTAATGATCGGCACGATAATCGCGCGTATCTACAATCTACATATGTTCTATGATTTAGAAGATTATCTCTATTTCCTCCAGTCTTAAAAACATCATTTAAATAAATAAAGATGTGTGTGTGTGTGTGTGTATCTAGGGGGGAGGGGGGAGGGTTAATTAGCTTATTACTATATTCATTTTATATAATTAGAAAAGAGGCTCTGATATAAAATAATCACAAATGAATTAGGAGCGGACTAATTAAGAACCGAGAGCATTGTAAACGGTGCGCGAATTTTTCTCCTTTTTGTTAAAAATTATTTATTTGAATTCGTACATTTCGGTCCTGATTTCGGACCATCATCAGCAAATAAAATTTGATTAAATCGTGCATGTGTTTCTCCGTGGCTAACAGTGATCCTCATGACGGATAAGCGAAACAAATCCTCCTTCGGTTTCAACCGTAAAGGAAGAATTAACTCATTGGTCTGATTGGTTGCAAACATTATAAATGTCCGTACTTCGTTCACCAGACAAGGAACCGCGAGCCACAAGAGACGAAATGCAACTTTTATTTAAACGCTCATTTTATATATATTTTTATCACAGTATAAATAGATTAGCGGGGCAACTTTTTAATCGCGTATTGTAGAAAATTGTTAAAATCAGGATTGCTACATCAGTAACAATATATTTATATTTTTATTATTAAATATTTATATTTTATTAATTAGCGATATATTTCGCGCAACAATATATTTATTCAATGTAATTCACGTTTATTAACAAAATCCTTGAAGACATGTTAAAAGCATAAATTCCAGTCGAGACATCATTAGATTGCCAACGTGATAAAAGATAAACCGTTTATTGCAACAAAAATTTTTCATTGCAAAGAAAATAAGGTCGCTACCTCGTTTAAACGTTCGGCAGATATTTTTTATACAGTAGCTACATATTTTTTATACAATACAACTCGGAGAGAATCGATGTATTTCATTAAATATCAAAAAGCTGACGATATATAAATATCGAACTATGAACAAAATTGTTGAAGTGTCGACGAGGGCCCTCGTGGGCTGTCGACGTCGTTGAACCACGAGGAATTTCGGAGCTTCTCGAGGCTTCGAAATTCGGCGCAAACAAGTTTTTAAGACCCCGCAACATTCCTATTCGCGGCTTGCGGATCCTCAGTCGAGACCGATTATCTGTTGCAATCAGACCTATCAGCTAGCGATTATCTCAAGTATTTATTACGATACGCGACACGTGGCGGGTGAACTCGGACTCTGTGAAAGTGCGTTTTGACTCTGGCGAAAGCGTTCATATTTTGGAGCCTCCACCCGAGACGATTGTCGCCCGGAGAGGCGCCAACAAAATGCTATTTGCACGATGCGCAAAAGTCGGTACAAAATATCTAATAAAAATGCGTAAGTTTCTAACAATTATTTTTTTTTACTATTCATCCAACGATCCGAATAATATCGTATGTCTACTTATATATCGCGCCAGTATTTCGTTTCTCCCTCCTCATCAAGTTTGACTCATCTGGCTAATAAATACCGCCTATCTGTGTGAAAATCTCTGTAGTGAGCTCTTACATCGAAAGAATATTTACCTGTAATTTTAATGACAAATAAAAAGAAATCGAGCAACATTGTAAATCGCGCAGATATGTGCAGATACAGAATTAAATCGCGTGATTGTCATCGATCCATAAAACGCTGTCTAATTCAATGTTTTGTAAGCATTTTTAACGTAGTATTTTTTCCATATGTTAAAACATGTTGGAAACGTTACCGTAATATTACGTTATCGTAATCACGAGATACGATATTTTTTGTTGATATTAAGTTTTGTCACATTAGTAACATTTCATTGTGCATGCCAATACAACATGCGCATGGATTTAAAAATAAATCTGTTAAATACATCGCAATATGCTAAATATATAAAGTTAAATATATATAAATTTGGAGATTATTAAAAATTTTTAAAAATAAATCGTAAAAAATTAGCCTGCACGTGCGATAAAAACATGGCATAATATTTAATATATTCACTACCAGAGCAAACTCGTAATTAAAACCTTCCCTGATTAAACGTCAAAGTTACCAAGGCAAAGGAAAATGAAGGAAGACAGAAGACAGTTCTCGGGGATTAGTAGAAACATATTCATCAAGATATCCCAATAAATACTTGATCGATTAACTATAGATGCGATAAAGGTCAAATCGGTGGAAATCTCGACGTAATGTTCGAGAATTTTAAGAATCAGGTTTGAGCCTTGTTTCTATGGCATTTCTCCAAGACGATTATCGCAAAACTCGAGAGGTGACCTTTAATTGCGATGCCAGATACCGACGTGACCTCAAAAAATGCCAACTATCGGGAGCTTTCGCGCCTAGAATAGAAGGTAATAGCTAGAAATGTAGAAGATGGTGTAGGAGGAGGATGTGATATCCCTTGGTTCCAGGACCCGATTGAGCCGTCCAGGTGAATGTTCTGACACACCGGGACGCCAGAACGGACTTTAATGAAGAGAGACATTCAGCGTTGCGATTCTTGACGGACTACAAGCGTTGCTAACATGGCAGCGATCTCTCTTCCTCGTCTTTTTATTCCTTTCCCATCTTCCCGCTGCTCATCTTCTCTTTTATCCACCTCCTCTGCTCGGACTTTCGAACGAGCCTTCGCGTCTTGGTTGCACATTTGGCTTTCATTGTCAAAGAAACCGCCGATGTGCGATCAACTTACTGCCAGATACTTTCTACCGGTCACGAGCGTCCTCCGAGCACAAAAAAGACAAGCGGAGTATCTTGGATCGGAAAAAAACATGTATAAATCCTCTTTTTTTTTCTTTCTCTCGTCTTCACAATTATAATAACCTACTTGCAAAGTTCTTTATAGTGTTTTTTGTTAACAATAACAAAATCCAAAAATAATAAAATACAAGACGCTTTATCATGATACTTATTGAAGATGAATAAAATATTTAACTTAAATAAATGTTTAATTTCAAATCCATTAATGGTTTAATACAATTTTTGAAATAAAAAAAATTGATATCCAATATAAACATCAAGGAATTCCTAAAATACTATTGCTGAGAGACCCATTATTATTATCCAAGAGAACAAAAATTTTATTTTGAATAATTTGCGAGCAGTTTAATCGCACAAACAGATGCAAATATGCCATAACAAAATAACTATAATTTATATCGTACGACCTAATATAATAGAGGAAAAATAATCTCTCTAAACATTTTTTGAAATATGGAATTCGAAGCTTCGATTCAACGAGTAATCGCTTGAACTGTAAAGTTACATGACAGTTGACAGTTGCATCACTCTCCTTTTATTTCTAACAGCCTCTCTTTTTACCGTTTGTCATCGTATATATCTATTCTCATTATCACGTACTCACGTACTCAGTTGTGTCGTTTGACACAACGCCGAACGCGTGACTGCACTTTCTATCAAGTATTGCATTTCTCTGTTTTAATTCAGAAAAGAACTACAGTCCGCTCTAGTTACAAGAATTACTGTGAACTATTATTCGAAAGACATGCAAATTGCAGTCTTGAAACTTTCAGAGACTTTCGCCGCGGCGAGAACAGACTGAAATTCCCGCATACCAGGCGATTTAGCTTATCGATATCCGTCCCATTACACTCAACTAAGGCACGTTCCGATTCCCAGGGAACGTCGCGCGAAACATCTGCGAAATTCCATGGCGAAATTAAAGCTCAATTCCATCCGCTGATCATCGTCAAGCGGTATCGGCAACCCTTTGTATCACGAAGATAAATACGCTGTTCCACTTTCCTTGCGGCACAATAGCCGCAGCGTGTCTTACCGCGTCGTTCTTTTACCAGGCCTCTATCGCGTTGCGTCCCGTGGACTTCAATCATAACGGCGGAGCCCGGCTCCATAAATTTGTCACAATGTGTGAAGATAGTGAGCCATACGATATACGCGAGCACGATCCCGTCGTGCCGCCGTGCGAGCGAAGAGGTCGTCGACGAGCAGGACGGCTACGACATGGAAAATGTCATCCTCGTGGCGGAAGAGGAGCTCCGACGTGTGCTCCAAGCGTGGGATATAGGTCGCGGCGTCTGGGTGTGATCATCGGCGAGAAAGAAGAGGAGATCGAGGCAGACGCGCGCGACCAACGTTTATACAACACGCTGGAAAAAGGCGCGACCCCCGGGGACACTCACGTCACGTTATTAATGATCGGTTATCTAATATCCGTGCAAGAACCGAGCTCGTGATTTTCGATGCCGCGCGGACGACACGTTATCATTGATACGATACTGGCGATGACACTCTCAGTCAACAGTCATATAATTTCTATGTCAGTGATTAATAGTTATAAATAATTCTGTTACATAACAAAAAGATATTTATGCTATATAGATATTATAAATGTTCATATTTTAATAGAAAATTAATATTTTTATCCGCTTTCTATAACTAAATTTTATATTATGCATAAAAATCTAAAGATCGGGGAGAGATCTATAACAAAATGTTAAAATTAGTTAGTATAATAGTATTTTTCTATACTAATTAAAATATGATGATATTCGTGACTTGTTTTAATCATCAGACGCACTTGTAATCTTTGTTTTCATGAGTTTCCATTGTTAATTTCTATGATAGCGTATGTACACACACACTCTTATCAATACAGCGGTATTAATGAAAAATATTATGAATTTAATATTTTTCATTTGGTATTTTCAGATATAGTCATATGCGCGGATGCTAAGTACCATAAAAAGCTTATAATGTGCGATTCGATCACTATAAGCGTTACCTTCGGGTCAAAAATTGTTATTTTCTTATAAATAATTTTATTTAAAAAAATGTACTATTTAGAATATGCAGAATATAAAAACCACCCGTGAGGTGGCAACTGTAATATGACATGGTGCGATTCGATACGAGACAGTATGGTCTCCCGTAAAAATCACAATTACAACACATTTTTTAAGGTCCTCGACAGAGGCAAAAAAAATGCAGAGAATATATCCAAATTTATAATAGAATATAAAAAATTACTCGTAAAATGGCAATTGCAGTATGACATGATGTGATGTGGTCTCTCATAACAACCATTATTATATAATTTTTTGAAAGTTCTCGACAAAGGCAAAAAATATATATCCAAATTAAAAAAATATAGAACAAACCATATATATAAAACCATATATAAACCATAATAAACTATATTACATAAGTTATAAAAAGGCCAATAAGAGCCGAACGCAAGATAAACATGCGAATAAGAATATCGGAATAACTTTAAATGATGTTTATTAATTTAAAATTTATTAAACGTTTCGATCCCTCTTCAGGTCATCCTCAGTAACTAAACAAAGATACAATATTTGTGAAAAGAGATTATATAAAAGAGAAAGAATTGTGACTTATAATGCACACACATGAAGGCGCAATCTTAATGTAATACATACTTTAAAATGAAAATTCCGGCGTTATAATAAATATGCAGCTCCGACATTCTCCCACAGAGTCACATCGGGATCGCCGATCGGAATTTTATACAAGAAAACGAAATAAAAAAAGCAATTGAAACAAATGATACAAATGGAACAGACAAGGAAGCTAAAGACGATACACAGAATTTTATACAAGAAAACGAAATAGAACAAATTGATCTAAATGATAATGGCACAAGGCGTCCGGGAGATTTTAACTGATCGACCAATAGTTGATATCGCTATTGATAGTTTAATTAATCACTTTCTACCAAAAAATTTGAAAAACATTTTATTTATTAGACAAATGTGGCATTTGACTGTTTTATTGAATGATGCTAAGAAGATGAAACCAACCAACATCATTAGAAACTTATTACAGCGGCACCTTTATAAAGAGACAATTTAACTGGTGTAGAGCACAGCCAATGAAAAGAATTAGAAATGAATTAAAAAGAACCATAAACTTTAGTTATATTTATATTTATAATATATTATTATAATTAAAAGAAAGAGCGAGAGAGCGAGAGAGAGAAAATAGCAAACGAAAGAGAAAAAGAAAGGAAGAAAGAGAAAAAGAAAGGAAGAAAGAGAAAATGAGTGAATGATATACATAGAATCGTTTTATATTAATTATGTACTTCTTTTAGGATGATTTCGGCAATGATTTCACGCCGGTGGACGAAAATGAGTTTCTGCGAGCAGAAATTATTAACTTAAAAAAAGAATTAGCAAGCGTAATTGCTAAGACGCAGCACCTGATGCCTACCAACAATAAAGTGTTCCACGGGCCTCTGCAAGAAGAAAACCAAAATCCACCTCAGGGAGTTCAATTGCAACGTAAGTATATAATATAATATAAATTGTTTCTCAATTATTATAATATAAATTTACTTTCTGTGTTTTGAAATTGGGCGTGTTTTGAAATTGGGAATACAGCACGTGTTGTATTTGCGCATCATGTGATTAGTCCATCGATGAATTAAAAAACTCGCCCATTTAAAGATCTATTAAGGAATTAGAGAAAATATATTAATATTAAACTTTCTATTTGCAGAAAACAAAAATCCACCTCAGGAAGTTCAACAAAATCCACCTCAGGAAGTTCAACAAAATCCATCTCAAGAAGAAATTTTAATTAATACATATTATTATTCATGTGCATTTATTTACGGTATATAGACCAATATCATTTAACAAAATTGAAATTATCGATTTTATTTTATTCGTCGCAATTCTGACGGATGTACCCGTTCGTCCCGATTTCGGAGTTGACGTGGGCCATTAATTATCGGAAACGTGACTTGCTCGACGCGCGGCAGTGACACGCGGCAGCAACGGTACAGAGCTCGCGTGTGCAAGATCGGATGCGGCTTGGAAGATATCGTCGTATCACGACTATCACGAGAGATCCGCACGCGCGTGTATGACGACGTTCGCTGTCAAATTACTTTCTCCCAACGAACGCCCCACGTTCTAGACAACGTTTCTTTGGATTATATTAAAAACAATTATGGATAAGTTTGTAATCCAACATCTTAACTATCTCGATGTAAAGTTAAAATTAGCATACGCCGAGCACAGTCAAGTTAAGAATATAATCTCAGACTCTGAAATTACAAGACCACGATCAGATTCCACAGTTAAATCTGTATCCATCGAAGAAAAAACACAAAATTCAACGTACACCATGTCTAACAAAACATCATTCAGTACAACGACGGAAGATGATGTACAAGTTACAGTAAATAATATTACAAAACAACTTTAATTAAATGAAATAGAAAAAAAATGTATTTTGGACTAATAATGAGAGAGGTTAAAATAACTGAAACATCTACGTCATCTACCGTTTCTCCATCGCTTCTTGAGAAATAACACTCTTCCATCCGAATTAGAATTTAACGCATATGCTAAAACCTCCACTCTATTAAAAGAAGAGCCACAGAAGGAAAGAAACATATTTATTGTATTTCATGAAAATGAATTAAAATAATAAAGAAAACTGGCGGGGAAAGAATAAAAACAATGCAAATAAACGAAAAAGAAAGATTAACACAAATAATACCGGAAAATACCGAAAGAAACTTAATTATGTATTTAGATACCTGCGCTGATTGGGACTTTTTGCCGAACGGCGCTCTCTGCAGTAGGTATACCTCTGATGTCTAATGGGAATCTATGCGAACCAGTGCATTGCGACGGGATTAAAATTATTGTAAAAGACATGTGCTTTTGACTCGTTATTACAAGTTATAATGGGTGCAATACCAACAAATCCTTCTTATAAAGAAGCAACCTGTGCAATTGACAGCAAAATTACAAAATTAGCTGAAAAGCTTTTAATGGATGGCAAAGTGACGGCAGAAGATAGAATTGAAAGAGCTCGAATTTTACGAAATGTTCCAATTTTCCAAAAAAAAGTCGCGGTACACACAACAATTGGAAACTGTAAATGCAAACTGCAATGCTGCTCATCTTGCGGAATACATTTTATATCCGAGCTACACAAGATCTCTTTGCTGCGATACTTGTAAAACAACAAACGAACTTGAGTATCAATATCGATATAATCTTTCAAAACGGATCAGGCCATATGCAAGACGCAATACCCAGTGCGATTAATACAAATTATATCTGAAAAAATTGTAAAAAAGCGCAAGATTATAAGTTGATATATGGCCCTCATGTTCTTATGGATATGAGAGCATTCTGACAAACTTAAATTATAATCCATTATATTCAAAACTGCCCTTATGTAGCATGCTCAACGCAATAAGTAAACGCGTTGAAGTTGAAGGCATGTTTCACTCACTCACTCACTCACTCTCTCTCTCTCTCTCTCTCTCTCTCTCTCTCTCTCTCTCTCTCTCTCTCTCTCTGTGTTACAGAAAAAGGAACAAAGCAAAAAATTGCTATTTATTCTGGAAACAACCTAGAAAATTAAAAAAGGATAAAGTTCCATTGGACAAAGTAAGTAATAATAAGACATGGTTTGTGATTTATATAGTATATATATATTTTTCTTTTTTTTAAAATGAAAATATTGTTTTGTTTTTTTCAGCAATACCATTGCCAATTCTGTCCGTTTACGGACCCTAGACAGTGGAATGTACAGCGGCACATAAATTCAATGCATGCCGACCAATTAAATGTAAGATTTAATAAATAATTATATTTCATAATTAATAAATAAAATTTTAAAATAGTATTAATAAGTAATTAATAATTAATTATTCATTACTTATCAATACTATTTTAAAATTTTATTTATTAATTATGAAATATAATTATTTATTAAATCTTACATTTAATTGGTCGGCATGCATTGAATTTATGTGCCGCTGCACATTCCACTGTCTAGGGTCCGTAAACGGACAGAATTGGCAATGGTATTGCTGAAAAAAACAAAACAATATTTTCATTTTTAAAAAAAGAAAAATATATATATATACTATATAAATCACAAACCATGTCTTATTATTACTTACTTTGTCCAATGGAACTTTATCCTTTTTTAATTTTCTAGGTTGTTTCCAGAATAAATAGCAATTTTTTGTTTTGTTCCTTTTTCTGTAACACAGATTTATTATTCATTATTCATTACTCATCAATGCATTTATCAACTCTTGTGAGAACATGGCGTATTGCTCGTCTGAGTGCATCGTGATGTTCCTTTATGATGTTGACGGTGGAATTTTTGAAAATGTATTATAAACTGTAAAAAATGTGTCACTTGAATAATAAATTAGAAACAGTACGTAGTATCTCTTTCTTATCAGTAATTTTGCAACTGTACATTCAAATAACTCTATCTCAGAAATCGTTCGGAATAGGACACTCGTTCACATGAACATTTTTGCTTATAAAACGACCAATACTATCATCTCCCAGAATATTGACTTTTTCTCTTGGGACACCCTGTATACAATTATTTAATTACATGATTTTTTTTAATATTTACTCTCTCTCCCATTCTCATCATCTCTCTCCTCATCCTGTGTTACAGAAAAAGGAAATAATAGAAGATAAAAAGATAGAAGATAATAGAAGATAATAGAAAAGGAAATAATAGAAGATAAAAAGAGTGAGAGTAAGGAGACTAATAATAATAAGGAGAATATCGATCCCAATATTCTCGGTGTAAAGAAAGGTAAGAATTTTCATATAAATTTTTTTATTAAAATTTATTATAAAATTTATTATTAATATAATTTTAAAATTTTTATTTAAATATTTTGTTATTTTTTAGATGAAGTAATAGTAATAAACAGTGAAGAGGAGACACAAGAGAAAGAAAGAAATAAACCAACAGGCACTAAGCCAAAACGGCCAGTTCTGCATCAAAAATGCAAAAAAAACATAAATTATAAATTATAAATGTCGATTTTTTATTTTAGATTTTATGTCATAGTCCACCGGACAAATTTTATTTCTCCACATTTAATTTAAATTTTATTTCCTAACATTTTTAATTTATTGACTTATTTATTCATCGTTAAAAACAAGAATTGGCATTGGTAAAAATTATTAGAAGATGTTTGATTATATTAAATTTATAATAACAGATAGTCTCGTTGCGCAAATAAAATATTTAAATATATATTCGATCTAAATTTTTTGTATAGCTGTGTGATAAAACTGTGTAATAAAACGTTAATATTTAGAAATGTTAAATTTTCCATTTTCCATGTGCAAATAATTACAAAGATTACAAGTTATAAAAGTGTCAAAAGTGGAAGATTAGCATTTTTTTCTTCATGAAGTACTATGTAGACATTATGTTTTATTAAAACGAGAAGAATAATTATTTCTAAATTTCGTATCTTTTATTTTTCGTCATCCGAAATAATAATTTAATTTTTATGTAGAAATAAAATGTACATAGTTGATTACCTATACAATCGATGCGAATTAATCATTTGTGCAGCTTATAAAATTATGTGCAAAACCTGAATATTATTCAATTATAAATCATTATATAAACTATATATAAACGTTAATTAAATGTTAATGAATTTTTTCTCTCTTTAGCAAAAGAATTAGAAATGAATTAAAGAGAATCAAACTTTACTTACAAACAATATAATTATAGGCCCTTGCTTATGATTATATTGTAAGATGTTATTTTTTTTTAATTGAACAATGCAATAGTGCATTAACGAGAGAACAAACGCAAGATAAAAGGCATATATATCAATAGTTCGGGTTCCATACGCGGTTCTTTCGGTTAATCGAAGAGAAAAGACTAAACGGTCGGCCAAGCGGAATCAATTACAACGGTCGCATGCGGTAAGCCGCGTAGTCGCTTTAACGCATGTCATAAATACGAAAACGGCCGGTAAACCGCGAAATTTAATTAGTTATTAGCTCCCCGCCTATTCTCTTTAGCTCGCCATCGAATAAAGGAAAAGCCCGTGACCTTGAAAGTTGATTCCGAACCAGCTGCTCTAACCGGCGCGATACGTTGAATACGATGTGAAACACGTAACACTCGCTGCTCCTTGATTCGACTCGAGCCGAGGCAAACACGATGTAAAACATATATTTAACGGTAGTCGAGTACCATAGAAAGGATTGTAATCGTATACGTTTAAAGTGGTTGGTATCGACTGTTGCTGTTTCACAGTCGGAGAATATTAATATTCTATCTCTCTCTCCTATCCTTACAGGCACAGTCTCTTTAGGAAAAATAAAATTAACATATTGTTAATAATAATATGTTCCATCTTAAAAGCTTGTACTGCTGACTATTGTTTCATACTGTAAGTAGCTGTCGTCTCGAAGATCGTATATTTTGACAGAATGTTAGACCATTAATAGGGAGTAGTTATATTTGTCATGGAGAAGTTCATTTACAAATTTGTTTCCGTTTGTAAATCAAATTGAATCTTTTATATTTAAAAAATTTGTCTTGAGCTTATATTATTCTGCTGCATATTATTCTCTATCATAAACACTTGTCACTGTAAAATTTTAACACAACAATTCATCTGTCTTAAGAGTATAAGAATAATTACGAATAATTTTATTTTTTAGAAATGAGTTGAATTGAATTTTATCGTGATTGAAGAGCAAATATATTAGCTAGTAATCGATAGAAGTATTATATGACAATATTATTGTTACATTATTGTTATTCTTATGAATTGAGTTGTTATTCTTATGACCACGCAAATTCGCTTTTAGAGCGAAGATATGATTTACAGACTCGCTTTTATCGGGGCTCTGCAGCTGCTACCTGCTCGTCGTCGCTGCTTGCCCCTGATGCCTATTCTAATTGGACAAAACTTTAATTATGGCTACTAATCTAAGAAATACGTGATACTAGAGATCAATTGTGCGATGATTGAGGATATAGAGGATGACAGTGAAGAAGTACAAATTCTAAAGGACAGTTGCAACTTAAAAGATATTAAAAGCTTTTAGCAAATAGCAAAGCTTTAGTTATATAAAAAAAAAAATTGAATGTGCTGAACATAGAATCATCATGTCTCATGTACAGAACATTCGTATATATCTTATCTTTATGCTAAAAAAAAACAGAGAATGTTAAAATAAAATTCCTTTGTACTTAATTAAATAGACTTACGATAGCAAATGAATATTTTCATAATTTTTAGACGTAGTGAAATAGAGAAACAATCGAAAAATTTTTACCTCGTACGTCTTGAAAATGTTTAAATGTTTAATTAATCTCTTTAGAAAAGGTACTGGAAAAAATAATATGTATTGGTAATATATATTGATAATATGTGTATGTGTTATAAAATGTATTGGATAACCAGAATCACATGCAACAACAATTTAACGCAATCTGTATACTTTACGGTTTCACGAATATAGTGTTCATTTCTACATTCTTGTATCTACTGGAAATCGTAAAGATATATATACATATATGTATATATACATATATATATATATACAGTTGCGTTGTCTTATCATTTTTATATATACAAATTGTAAAACTTGAGTTTTATGACAAAAAGACAAATAATTGTCAAAAGTGTATAATTTTTTAATGATTTCTGAAAATATTTTTTAAATTAAATTTTTGTATGTATTCTGTAAGAGAAGAATATTAATTGAATTTTATTTGCCTTTTATTTTTTTAAGCGAGAACGAGATAAATAACTTTTAATATATAATGACAAAATAAATTTTCGTCAGCATCTGTTCTAAAGTAGAAAATATAATAAAAAAAATATAGATCAAGAAAGAAAAAAAAAGTTTGCAGTGTAATTACAAGATATCAATTAAAAAGCATTACTGAGAAGTCGAGAAACTCGACAGGTACACAATTTTAGAAAAATTGTATATAAATATAAAATTTGTTTCAATCTTTACTTAAATCTTTAAATCACGGCTCATCATACAGAAAATAGCCCTCAATTTGTTTCCAACATTCCAACGCCACGCATTGCAGCGAGGATTCCCACTCTAACGCTCTAAGTCAACTAACGAAATTAAATTAACAAAAGGTAAGACAAAATATGAGAAAAATTCTTTTTATGCAAAAACCATAAAAAAAACAACCAACAATGGGAATTTATCAACAGAGATGCAAAAGATCACTTTCAATCATGAAATTAAGCATAAGAGGACTGTAGCTTATACGAGCAGAACGGGAAAGCAGAAAGAGAGAACAGAACTCCTCTCACGGAACAATTTCAATAGGAGGAAATTATTTCAGAGGTAATTCTATGCACAAGTAAATTTGTTAACAAATCTACAAGATATGATTTATTTAAATATAAAGATGTTAATCGATTGCTTTCTGTCTAGCTCTGAAATTAGAAGAATTGAAACAAAAGGGAGAAGAAAACCAATTTGAGAGAAATCACTACAAATATAGAAAAACTATTATTCATACACAGCATTCCATCGGACTCAGAGAAACCGACATCTTCCGAAATTTCTCTAATTTTTTTCAGATAAGTATTTGTGAGATTTGCGATTACGCTACAGAGCGGTACACATGGACCCAAAACACATGCAACTTGAGATCAATAATTGACTACATCATAGTAAAACAGAAACCAATGTTGGATATGCATGATGTTAGAGTATTTGGAGAAGCAATGTAAAAAGGATTTGATTACTTGCTAAAAGCAGGGATTACGTTTCCTACATAAGAGAGGCGACCTAAATCAGAATCAAAATAAAATAGCAACAAACATCTGGAGGAGAACCAATAACCAAAATACAACTTGGATAGTTTACTTTACAGGAAAGCATAAAACAAATATATCAGGAATAATTTTGCGAGACATTTGGATAGCAAGA
Organism: Lasius platythorax; assembly: GCA_963971435.1. NCBI lineage: Eukaryota > Metazoa > Arthropoda > Insecta > Hymenoptera > Formicidae > Lasius > Lasius platythorax. The sequence goes on along the minus strand of OZ020538.1, from coordinate 14,855,668 downwards.
AACAAGAAAAAAGTAAAAGAATATTAAGAAAAAGATACTTATTTGCAAGTATTTTTTCGTGACATTATTACCAAAAATTATTTCATGGCATATATATGAACTAGCTCCTATTAGTTTAACGGAAAAATATAAACGAGCAAAAGAGGATTTGACGAGGAAAGAGAGAAAGCTAATCAAAACAATTTCTCATCTCTGACAGAAAAAGAACGGGAAGTCATTGGGGACTTTTTCCAATCGAATAAATTTTTCGCAAAACCCAACTCTGAGACTTTTTCAGAGCAATTACAAGTAATTGCTACCAAATTGCTGGTCGACATGCCGCGGAAATTAATTAATAAACTTCTTCTGGGTGTACAACCAGAAAAACATCCCGATTTTTGGGGACGTTGCGATTTTACAAGTTTTATTAGATATGCAAGTACCTACTCCGTATTGATGCTTAAATTTTTTTAAAGTTTGTTAAATCAATGAGCTAAATATTCAGTTTTATTTTTAAACTACGTACATGTGCGATTAGATGATTGTTTACCGCGTTTAGCGCGATCATTTTTTTGGTGGCCGCAAATAGACAGACAAATAGAGGAACTAGCGAAAAGTTGTCGGGACTGTGCGGAAGTCCGCGATAACCCGCCAACGGCGCAGCTGCACCCATGGAATTGGCCAGAAAAACCGTGGGAAAGAGTTCACACAGATTTCATAGGACCATACAAGGGTCACAATTTTCTATTATTACTAGATGCGAGGACAAAATGGCCAGAGATTGTTTTGATAAAATCAACAACAACGGAGAAAACCATAAACGCCTTCCAGCAAACATTCGCGAGATACGGACTCCCGCTACAGATAGTAAGTGACAACGGACCGCAGTTCACGAGCGACGATTTTAAAAGATTCTTGAGTAAAGTAGGGATCAAACATATACGCTCAGCCGTGAAGCATCCAGCATCAAATGGAGCCGCGGAAAACCTAGTAAAAACATTCAAAAGGAAGCTCAAAATCATGCTAAAAAACGGGAAAACGGCGCAGAATGCAATAGACTCATTTCTAATGGAATATAGATCGACACAACATTGTACGACAGGGGAAACACCAGCGAAGTTAATGTTAGGCAGACAACTCCGAACAAAATTCGACCTTATGCGCCCGGATATATCCAAACGACAAGAACAAGCAGCACTAAGACAAGTGCGAAATGCAAAAGGGAGGAGGTACCTACTCCGACCAAAGTAGTCAATTGCTTAGTCACTGACCTTTTCCTTACGAATGAAGAAAATGAAGCAATTCATGCACGCGATGTCTCTTAACTATTGAAAAGGCTTGATGGTCAGAAAAAAACGATTCTCATGATGCACGGAATATATCGACATCCGCACACGAGCGCCTTTCTCGCGCGTAAAATTTAATTTTAGTGAAGATCAATTTATGGAGGGAAATATAATTTAGCTGATAGTGCGCAACGTGAGAAAGAGAGAGTTGCGCTAATAGTGCACCGTCTACATCTGCTTTATCGTATTTTGCAATTGCCACACTAATAGACCGTATTATAATCACCGGGACGAACGCGTAATTTGAGATTGCGAGTTATCGTCGATCTTGTGAGGGATATTATTTATTATCGTACATATCTCACGATACGTCGATGCTACATCCTCTATACGTTTTTATGTAGAATTATATAGTTACCTTCATGATTACATATATTATATTAGCATTTTAATATTTATTATGAAATCACAAAAAACCAAATGAAAATATTTAAATTAATTATTACCTTCTCATTTCCATATTACACATATCATTTGACAAGATATAAGAAAGATTCATACGAGTAATTTTACATTTTTGAAAATTAGACTATCTAATCTTTCTATTTTATGTTATGAATATATAAATGATTGACTACATGTCGACAGAACTGGTTAAAGTTATTACTGGTTAAAGTTATTACAATATTTTGCATTACGAACATTATTATAGAAAATAATATAATGCCATTCATTTTTACATTAATTATAAAAATTAAAAAAAAACTACTTATTAATTATTCAATAAAATATTTTATGTAATCTTTATAATATAATACATTTCTAATTTTATAATATATGTTTCATAATATAATTTTATTGAAACTCCCAAAAAATTAATTTTAATTTTTATCAATATTTCCTTAATTTAAAAATTCTTAATGATATTTAATTAAATCGAAAATAAAAAAGCAAAGCATAGGGCAACATACTAAATGCAAGGCACCCCTGTTGAGTTGCCCCCCCCCCCCTCGCCTTGCAAAAATAAAAAACTAATAGCGCATAATTATAAGCTATTTATGAGCTTTCATATCTCGCAAATTAAAAATTTTGAGCTCGTCACACTGGGTAATTTAATACATTTTATGGGAGAAGGGACTGAGTCGACGTCGACAGACCGCGTGTGCTGAGCGAAGAAGTCATCAAGCGTACTATTTTCTACCATGCGCAAGAATTGTAACAAACCAAGGTAAAATTATATCCAAGCATAACGAAATATGAGCAACTACATATGTCAGAAGAAATAGGACAAATACAACCGCATGCTCTATATACCGTCGTTATGAATAATCACTTTAATATCAAAAGCATCTTGCTTGATAGGACAATCGGATTAACATCGGATATAGATAAAGATCTCTCGAAAATTAGTTCTTTAGATGCCAATTTATCAAAGACAACTTGACTTTCATCAGATGAAGAACCAGGACATAGTATAATAGATGTTGTATTTAATAGAAGTGAATTCGACAATCTTATAGAGACGAAAGAGTATGCAAGAACGAAAAAGAAAGAACGCAAGTTACTTTTTAGACAATACCAAGTATTACAAACAGGAAAATGGCAAGATGCAATTATAACAAAATTATGGGAAGCATGTAAATTGCAATGTGGATACCAATTTAAAAAAAAAAAAAAAAATGAATTCTTCAATAATACTTTAACAATATGCGGAAAGTACAATTGCGGTAGCACTATAAATAGAATAGCAAAAAAATATTACAGATAGTAAATCTATCATAATTAAATGCACGATAACAGAAGGAACAGACAAATACAATAAAAAATACTTACGAAATCCCATATGTTTTGAAATAGGTGAACAATTATGTAAAGACAATAAAACAGCTATGATTTATAGAACTAAAATAGCTGCAAAAATAATGTCACTATAAAAATAATGATCCTGAACCTCCTCATTTATATAAACAACAAGCTCTCCGTGATACAGTATATGAATATTCAGATTCAAAAATCTTTGATAAAAGTCTCATAATTATGTGCTATTTGTTTTTTTTTATTTTTGCAAAGTGGAGGGACTAGCTCGACAGGGGTATGCAAGGCAGAGTACATAATAAATCGAAATTAATCGTTCGCACAGTCACAGAATTTATTCTCGTTTCTGAAATTTTTCATTCAAAGCGTTATTTGAAAGCAACATCGTTCATTAGCGGACGTTAACCTGACGAAAAAAAGAGTACTCCCTACGAAAAACTCACTCCGTCGTTATAAACGGCACATACCTCGTAAGCTTCGACCCGCAAGGCTCGCTTCGAAAGTGCTCATTTAGGGAACTTTCACAAACGCGAAAGCCTACAGAAACTTCGAACTTTCGTGGCGCAATGCGAGGCGAGGTGCACCTTTCTATCTCACCCTTAAGCGACAGCGGGAGAAGAGCGGGGGCAGAAGAGGTTCTGATTGACGACGGCGGACTTTTAATTACTCCGCCGCAAGTTTTAGGGCACGTGGAAGCGAAAGATAAGCTTCCTCGCTCGAAATGAAACGAGCGAACGGCGAACGGCGCTCCGGCGCGTAAGTTATGCCGCAAATTATGCAATTAAAAGTCTCGCGGACAGATGTGGGTCCCGCTTTTCGCGCGCGCTCTGTCTTCCATACTAACGACTTCCGTTGCATAGCTACAGTTGTGGCGGATGCGTGTTGCCGACGAAAACTCTTTCCGACAAAAATGCAACGAACGTCAGAATTAATTAGATGTATCAAAACGATAAAGCGTGCATTCGTAATATAAAAAAAAAAAAATAATTAAGAGAACATCAAAATTTGTCAATTTTTTTTATATATATTCTTTTAGCTTCTCTTTATTTGATATGATAATTTTTTGGCATCAGTTGCTATTGATCTTGTGTGAAAAATGTAAACATTGCTAATGTATCTCAAATTGATAAAAATTTATAAATAGATTTAGAAATGATGGTCCTTGTGCTTTGATGTATATATAGTCACACTAACGACAATGCATTTGGTTCATATTTGTTTATCAAATTATAATTTTCTATCTCAATTATAATAGTTTAAGAATGATTGAGATACAAAGCTGGATATAATTTGGAAAAGAAACAAAGATTTAAAATAAAGATTTGTAAAGCGAATGTTTATTAAGATCAGTACATGTGCTTGCTAATTTAGATTAATCATGGTTTCACGCATTTGATGCACCGCGCGGCTGACATGAAAATTAATCTGTCGGAAACAGGGCAAGATTATTACACGATGGAGGGTGAAAGTCTTATGAAAGATCGCATTTCGTGCAAAATGATTATAGAAGTGTTAAAACGGGGAGCTTAACATTCAACCATTTCCGCATGCAACAGCATGTTATGGCAATTTCTCGAATCGCCTGTAAAATATGAATCTCGATACGGTATACGCGGCTCACGCCATAATCTCGCATAATTTATACTAACAATAAGGCGCGAGAGAATTATGAGGAGTATATTGCGCGAGAGCGGCGGGAATTAAATTGTATACCATTCGCATATAAGATTGCTGCGAATCACGCGGAAAAACCACCAGCTGAAAGATGTCGGTTATATGAGGTTGTCAGGAATTATGCGGGAAGGGGCAGATCAACTAGATTTGTCCTCAGATGTGGTTATTTAACTTAACACGTACACTTCAAGTAACCGTGTATTTCACGAATATTGCGTACAAAGGAATCGCAATAACTACGACGCTACGGCTTGTCGTGCGCCGCCGTCGAGGTGTTTCAACCCAGTTTTTTACGTATAATATCGCTTAGTCTGGCGGCTAGGAACATTTAATTAATAACAGCTGTAAGGGTTGACAGGGTAAACCGGGATAGAGTGTCAGGAATTATGAATAGGACGGAGAAAAGGGACTTTTCTTGAGGCAGAGAATAACCGGACAACAGTTAGAATTTAACACTTGTATTTGGTTACGGGAATATAAACGTAATACGCACAACGTGCCCAACACGTTGCAATAAGACGAATAAAAGGTTCGCCGGAACGAGGCGAATAAAAGGTCTCGTCGATCGATACGTAAATAGGTTAATCGCGCCATCATTCGTCCTCCGAGCATGCAGTCTCTAGCCGACTGTGTGCATGTTGACGATTGCACAAACGGTCTATTCAGGTTGCCGGTTCAACGGAAATTGCACGGTCGATAGACCCTAAACGTCGACCCCGACCTATTACGGAACGACGGTGGCACGAACGCACACGCGTATATATTTTCGAGTCTCACGCGAGAGAGCCGCTCGGTCTAATGACAGTTGGTATGCCATACGATGAAGATGGATAATGAGAATCTTCCCCGCAAAGAAAAATCGGGAGACAATGAGGGGGGGATGAGGGGGGGTGAGGGGGGATGAGGGGGGGGGGTGAGGGGGGATGAGGGGGGGGAAGAGGGGGGGCCGCTTAAATGCCCAATCGTCAAATTATAAAAGTATCTTCGTCCCATTCGTTCTATAACAATGAACTATTCGAAATTCGACATATGTTTGGTAAACCTGTGGTGTATTGTATAAAGTTAATTAGAATAATAGCAACTTGTCATTATCATTTATCTATTGTTAACATTATTTTATGACTACTACAATGAAAAAATATGTAATAAAAACTAAACAAGTTACAAATAATAATTTTCTGTTTAATTTTCTTATGATAACATTTTATATATTGTCTAAACTTATACAACTCCCCGTAGGAATTTTCAAAAATTGTAGCCGATGATATTTCACATCGTTATGGGAGGGTATTGGTAAAAGTTTCCAACTAGCAATAATCGCATCTCCTGCACTCAGATAAAAATAAATTAAAAATATTATGCAATTTTCTTTTAATAAGGACAATTCTGTTATTAAAAATGACTGCATCGTTTAATGAAACGACTCAGTTATTGATTAGAGTATATATTATACTCATAGATCTCTTTGTTTGTCAATTATTATTGAAATAACCATATTATTGAAATAACCATATTTCAAATAACCATATTTGAAATAACCACATTAAAATAACCACATTGAAATAACCATTATTGAAATAACCATATTATTGAAATAACCAGATTTAAAACTTTCTTACGTCGGCCTACAATAAACCATTCTAACCGTAAGATGGACATGGACATTCTGAATTTTTTTTTCCCCCATAATCCTAATTTTTAACAAATATACCGATTATAGCACTGATATGAATGTACTCAATGCAGAAATTAAATATTGTAAACAAAAAAAAAATTGATATTACGAGTTTAGAATTCAATTCTTTATAATCAGATTAATTTTTTTAATTTTTGATATTGAAATTACTTTATTAATTCCTTTAATTTATATATTACAATATATAAAACATAAGCGACAAAACTATTCGAATAATAAAATAATTTTTTATATTTTCAGTTTCGATGTAATTCAGAATAAATAGCACGCATTTTCGATTCTTCATTATCTTATGTTTGTGATCTCGTGTTTATAACATGTTGATTACATACGATAGGACGAATAGATGTCGGGCAAAAACACAGGCCTGCCGATTTTCCTGGAAGTTGCCTCGAGAATTATCAAGTATTAAGAACGTGTCAAAATTGTGACATTGTGCTGTGTTTAAACAGACAGCACAATGTCACTGTCAAGAACACGCACGCGAAGAGGAATTAGAAAATAAACCGAAATGTAAGAGAAAGAGGGAATAATGAAAAATGTCCTTAAAACATTTCTACGAACGCCATTTTTTTATTCAAGAGACTCGTCGGTTGAGATCTATAAAATAAATATAAAAATCAATTTTTATATCAATGCTGGAATCTCACACGAATCGAACACTGACAAAGATACTTCGACTTGATACAAAACTTCGAATTGAATACATTTAGTTCCAGGAAGTCAGAGTTCGGATAATTGGCTCTTGAGCCAAATTTAAATCGCAGGTTTTCACAATGATGCATAATGAGAGCATCGATGGACTATAAAGCGACTTTACGTCGTGCCTGACCGCGTCTAAGATACGAGAGTTCCACAAACTAGAAAATACCGATCAAAAGAATTGGCGACGAAGGTCCGCGTGCTATTTTTACGAGAGACTCGTGTGCGAGGGGGGATCCTATTAACATACAATAAGGACATAATTCTTTGGTACTCCTCCTGAGTGCAAGATGCCGCATGCTGCTGAGTGCTCTTGTTGCCCCTCTTCATCCTCCCGGAATCTTATGGACAATGGACAAAGGAACCTTGCAATTTCGTGAATTGTCGGGAAAACATTTATACGATTTATGACTGCCGAAATGTGTGCCATTTCTAAAGAATTAAAATCTCGACGAAGAATATGTAAAAAAAACTTCAAAAAAATAACATATCGCAAAAGAGTAGAACATCTAAAATATGTCTAGTTAATATTACAATCCAAAATTTTAGAAAATCTTTCAGTCCATTTTTAGAAAATTTTTTTAACTTTTAGAAAATTGCAATTGTATTAAAAATTTGTATGACATGCTAGCATTGCGTGTATTGAAAGATAGATTCTGAGAGATGTAAAATCAAAACGATAAAACCAACTGACGGCGACTTTTGTTATCAGGCTTTCAAATGATGATCACAAAGAAACGCGTATCGGCCACTTTTATAGTTCACCGACATCGAAGCCATTGAGAAGACGGCCTGCACGAAGATAAAGCGCGTCCGCCGCGCAACAGATATATTCTGAAATAGGTGAAGTGCATCTCGGAGCTGGGGACAATCATGAGAGAGGAGAGAAACGAGTCTTAGAGAGTCCTCGCACTTTGTTATCGGCGCATAAATTTATGAAGGAGCATGAATACTTTCTTTTTCATATATGGGATGTTCGTACACTGATTACCAATTATGATCATACTAAATGTTAAAAACAACATCCCCTTAGGCTAAGGTTCAATATATTTAACGAGCTCGCATACCAACGAGAGAACCGTCACACCACAATAGAAAACTTATTGTTATCATTATTGACAATGTCGATCGTATAACTCATCATCACTTGTTGAATTCACAACGCGATTTACAATCTATACTTTGTGAATATGGAGCACTTTGTTCGAAGAAGCGATAATAAAAATAGATGAAACATATTGTCGAGTACGGAATGTACTGTATGGAATGAATGAATGACACGAATGAAAAATACTTCTCAGTCATCTTTCAATTTTCAATCCAATTTCTTGACAAATAAGTCGCGTGTCTGTAATTGACTAAAGATCAGAATTTTGTTATCTATTTAATGTATAACTCGAAAAAAATATCTTTATTTTCTATCATGGCATATGGCATATTACATCCTTGTACGATACGAAGCCAGGGAGAAATTAATTCTAAACTTATATCAAAAAATACGTATGAAGTATCATGCAATAGAGATCTGGAACGCCCTGTATCGCACGTCAGATACCGATTCGACGAATCGATCGATCTCATAAAATCGCAGTGCGTAGCGCAGAACACGTCGTCATGCAGCACCACGAAGACGTAGATGGACTACCTGTTTCTACCGGTTTGGTATCGGCGCCAACGCTCTGAAAGGCGCTGTCTGCTTGTCGCATACCAAACTGTTCGCATGCACGTTCTTGCGGTGTGCGCAACTCATAAGAAAAAGTCAACAGATAATAGATAAAATGCTCGCGATTACACGATTCTCCACGAACATGATCTGCAGGTATTATCGAGAGCAGAAGACGAAGAAGTTACACGCACACACATATTAAAGAGTAGTGTGTCATTGTGCAATCTTAAACATTATGCTGCTACAATACAATAGCAATTATTCGTGAATGAGATTATAACAAAGTTTATTTACTTACATTACGCAAAGTAATACAAATTTATTTGTATTTATTTGTATCGTTAGAAAAAATCTTTATCATTAAAATTAGATAGTGCCACATATATGTATATATTTTGCAATATATATAATACTAATCCATATTTTTTTTAAATCATTGTTTCTACAGGAGAATATGGTGAAGAGGTAGCTAGGCTTTGAAATGTCAGGAACGGTCAGAAAAGCGTCTATATCACTAAGGGAGAGAGATTCATTCGTCACGGGATGCTTACATTACTTAATTCTTATTCCCGTTGATCTGCTGTGTACGATCGTAATTGCTATTCATCCGTTGTGCATACGCTGTGTATAATAGCCGCGGGCTCATGAATGAAGCAAATAGTTCGAGGGTGGGCGTACGGGACGATATCTCGGGAAGAAAGGAGAAACGTACCGTTTAGCCTTTTCGAGGGCCCAGTGATCGGTAATTCATATGTACATGAGGATGCCTGCTAAACAATGGGCGGATAATCGAGGCGCGCACATGTTCGAGCGACTGCAACTGTGCGGAATCAATATTACTCGATTCCGGCGAAACGATGCGTGTAACGCGTGCGTGCATCACGAGGGGGGAAAATTACTTAACGGCTTTAATTAAGAGGAGAAAAAAAAAGGAAAATAGCAATTCCGAGAATGCCTCGCGATCCGCTCAACGATAACGACTGCCGGCTGCATAACGACCACTTTTGCGCAACAATGGATGAGTGTGTGCACCGCCAGCTCTCTTTGTCGCCCGATCGACTGCCATGCGAGCGAGCTACAGTGCAAAGACCGTGGCGCGTTCACTGACAAGACAAAGATTGTTTATCGAGCGTGCGGCAGTTAATGGGCTTGTCTGAATGGAGCGATTGGCACGTAGCCGCCACGAAGGAAAAGATAGTTTTTGAGCTGGAGATATAATGCGTAGAAATATATAACGTATGCGATAATATCTTTGAATGTGATACTAGTCGAAAATTCCACATATTCGGTATTATAAATATATAATTATAATAGAGCTTTTTCTCTTGCTTCTCTCTTTTTACGAGAAATTCGACGTTTGAGTAGAAAATAAAAAATCATATAAAAAATAAATCGTCACACTGGTTTACATGTTTAAACGCGCGGTTACGATAGATATATTGAATTCCTCCACCTTAAATTTCAATCGCTTGAAATTATGTTCATTCGTTGTGTCTATTCTTATGTCTATTCTCATGTCTAGCTGCCGGCTTTGATAGGTAATATTTTTTTATGCGCCCCCGTATAACACACCACACGTGTGTAAGCGGCTGAATAATCAGAGTAAGAGATATAAAAGCAATGCAGCGTGGTGTGGAATTGGTGGGCGGAGCGAAGAGACAATGCTTGTTATGCATTGTTCGGGTCGAGTGCACCGTGTGTATAACAGATCGGTGCATCAACAGAGAGAAAAAGATAGAAGGAGAGAGAGAGAAAAAGATAGAGGGAGGGAGAGAGAGAGAGAGAGAGAGAAAGAATCGCCGTACTCGCGGCTCGATAGCTTATTAGTTTCGTACCGACAATGAATGACACAATTTATCTCAATGGAATCGGAATCGACTGTACGAAAGCGTTATTTCTTTATGACGTTCTCATTACATCAAAACACTCGGTAGAATGTTCGCATGACACGATGGACGTTGAGAGCAATCGAAATCACGAGATAGATTGATTCTTAGCTGCTAGAATTTCTTGTCTGCTTTATACGCGTAATATACTGTCGGAAATAGTTCATAAAATAATAAACGTAATTTATTTGCATATATTATAGTTTTCGATAATTTTAGTACCGAATAGGAGTAGTCTTCAATAATCCCGTCACTTCACAGCATCTCGTTTACGTCGCGATAGGTGAGAAAATGAGCGTTCTTCGGATAGTTAGCAACACGACGAAGTGCAAAAGACGTCGGCGCGCGAATTTATAGACTAACGGTATAACCGGGCGGCAATTTGCGATCTTGTAACGTAAGACCGCAATTACTACGCGGTTCGAGAGAGAAAGAGAGAGAAAGGCGATATCGTAAGATGCTCTCTTCCAAGATGGAAAGGGATCAGGAACTTGATCGCCGCAGCGAGAGGCTGCGGCGGTTCTTTAACGGATAATGAGTCACGCTAATTTGAAATAGACTCGGCAAGAATAGTTCGGTTGCCATTCTCACGAAGAACTACGACTCAGCGACGCGTGTAACTGCACGAGACGGGATATGATACACTCCACCGCCTCGTAAATGCTCGCGCAAGGGTTCGCAGGATTCGCTTTGTGAATGCGGAGACCAGATATACCGAGACATTGCATTGTGGCGAAGTTGCGCCATTTCCTGTCCTACTATTATGTATTGTCTTATGCGTGTAGTACGTATGTACCTATACTGACATTCCATGCGTCTCGAATCGCGAACTCGGGTAGAGATAGTCTCGTATTGCAAACCAGGCTGTTACATGCAATGCATTCGATCGCTTCTCTAGTACAATGCGCTAGCAGAGACACGTGCGTAATTGTGTGTCTACGTATATATGCATATGATCGCTTACCTTATAGCATTGCATTTATTACGTATGTTCGCATACCGTTTTACACGCTTTCGGCGCATCGCGACCGTTTTTGGAGAGCTGCTTCGTTGTTGCTTTTAAAGTTCTTTTTTTTCAGCGTGAATTTCGTAATTTGAGGACTCGTATTTTTAATTTTTAAGAACATTATTTTCTCAATTAGAATAAAACATATTTTTGTACCATAACGTAAAAGCGAAAATTTTTATATATTGAAAATTATTAATTTTAAGTAAGAAAATTATTAGTTTTAATTTTGAAAAATTAAATAATATTACGCCTATTGGATAATTCTTACATCTTATTATTATTATTTAAAAGTTATGTTTATACTGAATATGCCATTTCAAATGTAATATTTTCTCGGAAGATGTTCTAGAGTGTTTCTAAGGCAATGTCTTATTTTATGACAAGGAGAACACTTTAGATTAAAAGTTATCTTTCTAAAAGATTTTTTCATTTAAAGATATATATTAGTGTGAAATTATTATTGTTATAACTAAAAGAATATCGTATTTATGAAATATATATATATCAATATCCAATTACTTTTCAAAAGATCAATGCATTTTAATAACTAGAAGTAACGGTTCCTTTCCGGAAGCAGCCTTGTATATTCATTTTTACTTATGTAATATTTTTATCATTAAAATATTTTTCTTATTTTTTTATTTATTTATTTTTTTTTTTTTTTTACTCTTTATTTCACTGTACTGACACTGCTCGACTGCTGAGAATTATTGGCGATTGGTATTTAAATATTAAATAATGTAAGATGAACACACAATTACGTGTCGTACATCTGATATAATTCTGAATAAATTTTGATAGCTTTTATAAATTTCAAGTTTGCTAATAGAATTCAATACTATTTAATAATTAACAGCGAGAAAATATAATGCCAATTATATCATATAAATATATATGATTAAATATTACATATGTTTATATATGTGTAATAGAAGTTGCTTTTTTTATAAAGGGTGTGGCGACGCGCTGGAAGGACACCTGAAGACTCCCAGAAGTCGATACGCCCCCACAAGCGGGAAACGGAGGACGCCACCGTTCGGAAACGAACACGGCCGCTTCCGCTACATTTTGCGGCTAAGTACCGACGGGTACGCAGTGACTACGTCACTGGACGTCGACGTAGTCACTGCGGGTCCTTATAAGGACCACGTCGACTCCAGGCCTCCTTCGGAGCACGCATCCTCGCTCCGCAATAAACCCCAAGTCGGTCATCCGGATACCGGCAATACCGCGGATCCGACCGATCGTCCAGCCAGCCTCCCGGACACCCGGAAGAAGGGGGCTGAAGCTCGCCTCCAGCCCGCCGGCCGTCGGCCAAGCTCCTGGCGCCTCGACGCCGGTGCCGACCAGCAGCCAAGCTCCTGGCGCCTCGACGCCGGTACTGACCAGCAGCCAAGCTCCTAGCGCCTCGACGCCGGAGCTGACCGACAGCCAAGCTCCTAGCGCCTCGACGCCGGAGAACTGCCACACGACCATCGACGACGACTGGCAGCTAGAGCTCCATACCAGTCCGTTTGACGAACTACTGGGGGTGAGCCCGCATCACCAGGAGACCAACACCTTTGCCACCATACCGTGGAGGAAACCAACGCGGATCTTCCTTGAGGTACCGGAACCTCAACGGAAATATCAGGACGCGGCCACTCAAACGGAAGGCCACCGGAATTGTATTCTGCGAGACGCCAACACGCAGACCAAAAGGGGGGCACAAAAGAAATCCAAATTACCACAAAAACATATTGTTACGTTGTAATAAGGAGAACATGAATAAATGTTAAATTAAACAAAATCAGAGAGTAAATCAACCCAAGCACTGCACCTATCCTCTGCGATCGTCACCTCTAGAATTAAGGTAGCAATAAGAAAATACACGAACAAAGCTACAAAGGGTATCTAAAAGTTAAAGGATTAAACTGTGCCAGTATGTTCTATTCTATAGATAGAAACAAGAAAAAAATATAAACATATAAACATGTAAAAATATAAACATGCGTGTCCGCGAAAGAGAGAGAAAGAAAGCACGAGAAAGAACTGTCGTGAGATACATCTCGACTCGTTTGACGAACTACTGGGGGTGAGCCCGCATCACCAGGAGACCAACACCCTTGCCACCATACCGTGGAGGAAACCAACGCGGATCTTCCTTGAGGTACTGGAACCTCAACGGAAATATCAGGACGCGGCCACTCAAACGGAAGGCCGCCGGAATTGTATTCTGCGAGACGCCAACACGCAGACCAAACGAAAAGGGGGGCACAAAAGAAATCCAAATTACCACAAAAACATATTGTTACGTTGTAATAAGGAGAACATGAATAAATGTTAAATTAAACAAAATCAGAGAGTAAATCAACCCAAGCACTGCACCTATCCTCTGCGATCGTCACCTCTAGAATTAAGGTAGCAATAAGAAAATACACGAACAAAGCTACAAAGGGTATCTAAAAGTTAAAGGATTAAACTGTGCCAGTATGTTCTATTCTATAGATAGAAACAAGAAAAAAATATAAACATATAAACATGTAAAAATATAAACATGCGTGTCCGCGAAAGAGAGAGAAAGAAAGCACGAGAAAGAACTGTCGTGAGATACATCTCGACTCGCTTGCACGAAATCGGTACGACATAAGATCTAATTAGGAAACGACGAGAGAGCGCGCGAGAGAGAGAGATGAATGACGAGCGGTGGAATAAATTTTCGATAAGACGCGTGCGCGTCTTGTGACTTAAGTAGAAGATAGACGCGCGTGCTGCGTCGCATGCTTAATATGCGCATACTAAAAGAGACGTCGGGCCTCTCCCTGATTTATTGGAAATCGATTCGAGTCCGACGCCCGCCTTAGCACCATCGGCCGCTTTAGCGACACTGACGTCGATTACATAATAATTGCGACCGACCATGTAAATGAATTTTTTACCTGCTGCTTGCGTGTGATAAGTTACAACACAGTGTCATATAGCAAAGCACCGTTTGTGATAAGCGCGAAAGGCGAGTGTACTTTCTCTCGTAAGAGAATATGAATCGTCTGCGGAACATCCTTATCTCAGTAATTAATTTTCGCACGCTGATTTTTGATAACTCTTATATCTTATTTATTCTGTACGCAAACAATATTGGGGGAAAAGCAAGTAGCATTTTAATAAAATGCTGTTAATTATTAAATAGTATCGAATTCTATTAGCAAACTTGAAATTTATAAAAGCTATCAAAATTTATTCAGAATTATATCAGATGTACGACACGTAATTGTGTGTTCATCTTACATTATTTAATATTTAAATACCAATCGCCAATAATTCTCAGCAGTCGAGCAGTGTCAGTACAGTGAAATAAAGAGTAAAAAAAAATAAATAAATAAATAAAAAAATAAGAAAAATATTTTAATGATAAAAATATTACATAAGTAAAAATGAATATACAAGGCTGCTTCCGGAAAGGAACCGTTACTTCTAGTTATCTGTAATTTTATCGTCACGAAGACAAACATGTCGTGTCTCATTAAACAATTATTAGAAACTCTTCTTCGTTAACTTATCGGATTGCGGACTGGCGGGTACCGATGTGGATCACAGTAGGATTCCACACGCAATCCTACTATGATCCACATCACCAAAACCTGGACGTGGATTCTTATACTGTTGCTTGAATTCCGACATTCCGTAACGATTCAACGTAACTCCACGAATTCTCGTTCTCGTATGCTCGTACAACGGCAGTACAACTGAAAGTCGCTTCAAATTGATAGTTGCGACGTTGAACGTCGAGGTAGCGACGCGCGGCGATTTCCATTGATCAACTCGAAATAGTGAAATCAGTCTTGCCAATCGATAGATTGTTCAGAAGCGAGATTGCGTTCGCACATGGATGGAGCTTCTGTCGCCGCGCTGGGCTTTTCAAAATCAATGTAAAGTTTGCATGTATCATATGACGAGTCTAAATAAAATGAAACAAAAACAAGAATATAAGTGAGTATAATTTTTCTGTATTTTATATTTCAAGTCAGATATATTACGTCTCCCAAGTATCTAAACGTATAACAAGTAGCAATCTTATCGATGCAGATAATTCAATTAGAATAAATATGCTTTTCTCCCTTCTCAAACTAATTATATAACTCCCTCGTACTACTTTTTGAAATAATAAAAATTTATTTACGAATAAAGCTCTCACGCCGAGCACGCGAGTAAATACGTCGTGCGTGTCAGCGACCGACCGGGGGACCAGATAGAAACGTGTACCGCACTTGCCACCAACGTGTTAACGCGATTTGAGACCTCGCACAATTTGTCGTGGAGTGTCCCGCAAAGTTGTCAACGAATATACGCGCGATTTTTAGAGAGTGTCTTTTCTTCCCTTTAATCTTTTCTTCGCACATTTAGTCTTTTGGCAGTTCTCACGTATCGGTGCTACGTGTTCGCGACACTCTAATTGACAAGTGAGTGTGAACCAACTTCATTCAATCAGTTAGATTTTTTCGAAAGCTTTTTCTTCGGCGTTAACGGAATCATGTTGAAATGGCGGATATTATAAGCATATAAAGAAGCGGCGTGATATTTTTATAAAACTGATAAATGCAATTATGCAGAAAGGCAATTGAATCAAACGATGGGAGATAGCGAAACGACGTTAAAGGAAGGACAACGTGCGCCGAATGATTAAAGTACTTTGCACTCCATACAGTACGAGCAACGGATAAGTTGCTTCTCTCTTTGCCATTTTCATTGGCCTTTAAGGTGTCGGTGTCACTGACCAGAGCAACGCGGTTATTATAGACCCCGTATTTCCGTGTACATGCGTACGTGCGTGCGTGCGTGAGTGGGACCCGTTTATTTGCGATGCACATCTATTAATAGTGCACGTCTATTAATAGTCTTTAGCAGACAATGTATTAATTGTGCATTCTCGAACTGTTCTACTGTGATAACTTTTTACGAAACGCTATAATCATATCATGAGTCGTATATTGAACTGTGATATTATTATCATAAAGTATTCCATGACACACACAGACACAGCTATAGTATAAAACTGATTTATAAAATGATTACGAACTCTTTTTGTTAAAAAGTTTTAGACATTCTCTCCATATTTTTTAATAATTAACCAATTTAAAATTAACTATTTTATTAACCATTTTATTAAACTCTTTTAATTAACCATTTTTAAGTAACAATTTTATTAACCATTTTAATAATAAACCATTTTATTATTATTTTTTTTTAATTAACCAAATTAACTTTCAACAGAAAAACCTAAAAAAGAAAACGACAAAATTTAAGATCATTCATGTTTGATCAAAAATTTGACAATAAAAATAAGATTTTATGCACGCCTATGGAGTAAAAACATTTATCTAAAAGAAATTG
This sequence comes from Lasius platythorax, assembly GCA_963971435.1. Lineage (NCBI taxonomy): Eukaryota > Metazoa > Arthropoda > Insecta > Hymenoptera > Formicidae > Lasius > Lasius platythorax. Next base: position 14,838,588 of record OZ020538.1, on the reverse strand, counting down.
TACGCAATAAACTGGAAAAAAAAATTAAAAATAATCCACACAAACCACTCTCTACGAGAGAATCACAAGAAAATTCAACACAGATAAATTTAAGAGGCAAAAAGATCAATATAAAAAGGGAAAATAGGGAAAATACTATTATTAATTAATACTACTTAATTAATACTATTATTAAATAATATTATTAAATAGTGGCTGAAGAGATACCCGGCGTTCACGACAAACTTCATTAATCAAATAGATGAATCTAACAATAAAAACAGAAATGATTTATACACGGGCGCGCGCTCGAAAGAGCCAGCAACGAGCCTTCGGGCTCGCTCGCGAGTTACTCTCCTACGCGAGAGTTTAATAGAGTATATAAATTATTTAAAAAATTTTTAAAAGATTGCCCATTAAAAACATCATTTAGCAAGTTAAAAATTATTACTTTTAAAAAAATTAAAATGACGCAATCGTCCATTTAAAAAAAGTGACGATGGAAATAATTGTGGTGTGTATGTTTTGTATTATGACAGCAAATCCACAAAACCCAGATGAAAGCAAAAAGGGATCTTGATTAAACATACATACACATAATTCAGATAATTTTTTACATACATTAGGCAACCCGTGGGGGTTGCTAGTCCCCTATCGGGCGCCTCTCCAAATGGCGGATTGGGGAATGCCTGCCAGCTTAGCTGGATAGGTACCGGGGAAATAAAATACCCAGGGTGGACCAAAACTAGCAAAATTTGATGTAATGGAAAACATAATCAAAGAAGTAAAAGTTACTCATCAGAGATTCGGAACCTCAGATCCGGCAAGCGTGAGGGTGCGAGAACAGACCCCGCTGGTCGTCAATCAGCGACTGGACTCAAGTATAAAAGAAGTATAGGCGTACTACGCCTATGGAATATAAACGAAAATCTCCAAACAATTGTATGCGAGAAATTAGAAGAAAAAATGAAAAATAGACCACTCTCTACGAGAGAACAACCAACAGAAGAAGAAGAAGAAGAAGAAGTAATGCGACAGCAGTTCCCGGGATAGCGATGTCAACGGCCTAAGGCAGCAATTGCCTCGTGTGTGGGGGGGAGGGGGGGTTTGATCAAAAATTTGACAAAATTAGAGGCAATCGATGAAGAAACCATTTTATTATTAGATCCTTCTAAATATGGTAAAGATAATAATAGAATATATAAACTTTTTAAAAAATTTTTAAAAGATTGCCCATCAGAAACGTCTTTGAGCAAATTAAAGGATATTACTTTTAAAGAAATTAAAATTACTGATCGTTCATTTCAAAAATGTAATGATAGAAATAATTGTGGTGTGTATATTTTGTATTATATAAGCTGCATTGCTGAAGGCAAAAATTTTGGTAGATTTTTAAATCCCACAACATATAGAAAAAAAAGTTGCAGAAAATTTACTGAATACCTCGTTAAATATGAAAGAGATATGTCTCTTTTGCTTTAATATAAAAAAAGGGATCTGGTAATGTGCAACTTATGCAGGCGTTGGGCACATCCCCAATGCATAGGAGATAAAAAAAAAGCATAGAGGAATGGGCAGATCCTGAAGTAATATATATATGTATACTATGTAAAAAAAGTAAAAGACATTGGATGTTACAGCAATAAATAATTTCGTATTTTTAACTATATATTTTATGCATATATTTTACTCTCCATAATACATAATACACACAACACGTAATATAAATAAAATTGAACTTTATTGATAACATATTACTGTTTAATGTTTTTATTATTAAATTTTATTTTAATTATTATTATATAATATTAGATAATTGTCAAAATATTATCGATTTCTGATCTTATTATTTTAAAAGAAATTAAACATAGCACAAAAAAGAAAATGCCTACAGTTAATGAAATAAATATGTCAAAATCATACTTTCAGCACATGGCTATCTCGTTGTGTCTCAGAAGTGAACTTTCATAAATTTTACTATTTTTGAGATATTATATTATACATTATAAAATTTTTATAATATATTTTTATACAATATTTATAATATTGCAAATATAATTTGCGAATATGTATCGGCGGTTGACATTTCTGCTGATATCAACTTTCATGAAAGAAACAATGAGTCTTTATGTTATTACATGGTAAAAATATTTTATGTACTTTATGGGGGAGAAGGGGGGGGGGGGGAATCCGATCGTTATTATATTATTCAGTTTGAACTACTCTCTTTACGCGGATTAGTACTCCCGTCTTTTGTTTTTATGAGCACAAACAAACGAGCATTGACTGCACGTTAAGTAGCGCACGCGTTTTATTTCGTATTACGTGATACTTGTCGCAAAATAGAAGATTTAATGCCTCGAAAACGTAATATTTCGCGAGACTTCATTTATATTATCGCAGAAGTGATATGTGAATGATCTTAGATGTTATCCTCGCCATTCAGAACACGCCCACTCATTATACACTGATCAGAATTAATTAATAATTACTGATAAATAAATAATTAATTAATTAATCATTACTGATCGGACACTTTAACGCAAAACTTGGCGCAAAAGATGACAACGAGACGGCTATTGGATGCCATGGTTACGGCGAGAGAAATGACAGAGGAAGCATGCTTTTAGACTTTCTACTACAACACCGTCTATATGCCATGAACACCTTTTTCAAAAAGGCTCCGCATCGAAAATGGACATGGTCCAGTCCCGATGGCGTCACAAAAAATGAAATCGACTATATAATTACCAACAAAAGAGAAATAGTTAACGATGTAACAGTACTAAACAAACTATTAACCGGAAGCGATAACAGGATGGTGAGAGCAAAAGGGGGGGGGGAGGAATGTGTACGCAAGAAATTGGAAGAAAAAATTAAAAATAATACACACAAACCATCTACGAGAGAGCCACAAGAAAATTCAACACACAGCCATGCTCTAAACGATGATTTTGCGAAATGTTATAATTATAGATTAACATATCGTGACAAATAAAATTGAAGAAACTATATAAACAGTAAATTTATTAAAACACCTAAACGGACAGATATAATAAAAAGAAAACTATTATTGTCTAAATACAATTTGATCGATGATAATGATGTGGATGACAATATAATTGAAATTTCTGATGATGAAAATAATTGATTTAACTGGTTCAATGAAAATGGAATAGATAATTTAACATCTCCAACGCCGAGAGGGTGCTGGCACTGTGAGAGGCTAAGAAGTTATGCGGACGCGGTTCCCGAATCTCCCGCGATAAAGTGCCGAGATGGACACCCATGGGGTTTTAGTCGGTAAAGTCCAACATACCCCGTGTCAGTCCCCGGGGGCACGGGGATGCTATGAGCATTTCCCCACGTAAAAAAAAAATTAATTAACCATTTTATTAACCATTTTATTAACCATTTGATTAATTAACCATCTTATTTACCATTTTTATTTAACCATTTTTTAATTAACCATTTTATTAATCATTTTTTAATTAACCATTTTATTAACCATTTTTTAATTAACCATTTTATAATTAACCATTTTATTATAATTAACCATTTTATTAATTTTTATTAATTAATCAAATTAACTTTCAACAGAAAAACCCAAAGAAGAAAACGCCAAAATTTAAGATGTTAAAAAAATATTTAAGAAACCAAAATACGCAAAACACTAAGCAAAAAAAAAATCTCATGCAAACATCTCAATTTTGACAAATACTTTTACTTTCAAAAAGATAAATTATCACATGAATTATATGAACATAGATCAGCAATATATGTAGACATTGTAATATTGGTGGACTGGGATACGCAAGAGTCTCTGACGTCCACCACTCTACATATATTGAAGGATACTTTAATTCAAAAAAGTTTGATTAAAAAATGCTTACACATTTTTTTCATTTCCGCATAATTATAAATTAATTCTTGCACAGCTCGTAACCGCTTACATATTGTTTTGCATCGCGTTGTATCGAGGAGACGCGGTTCATTGCGGTTTACCAACCGTAAAAAGCGAGCATGTGTTACGCCATTTAAGATCAACGCGTTTTTTATTTCCCATTCCCTCCACACGGCATTTCCCGTTGAGCCTTATTACCAATCGTGTGGACACAGGTGGCTGTCTGTCGATGCATTTTACGTCGTCGTGTAGACTCCGTGTGTAAACTCCCAAGTCGCTTGAGCGCCGTGCAAGCAAATGTTAATTACTATCGTCAAGCACGTGCTCGAAGTTTCAGGCTTTGCAGGGATTTAACTCTTTCAATGTGTACCGAGCTTTTACTCTTATTAAAAGAAAAGAATCTAAATTTGCCTCGAGATATTTATACGTACATACATCTGTGACTATAAGTATCTTAAAAATTAAATCGATAGAATAGTAAACAATTCTGAAACTGTATATTTACGTATCATAAATAAAGAGAAAGCAGACTTGTCTAGGTGATCAGAGATGCTAGAAATAAAAAAATTATTTATAGTTTTATCGAACTACCCGGCTATTTACTATCAACGGCAATTTCACTTTTCAAGTGATTAACATCATGATCCCACGATCGATATTTCGTTCGCGAAACGCAATGAACCGATTAACGTTGCCATCGAGTCGCGCAATCGAACATTTTAATGGATCCGCGAAATGACGGTTGCCAGCACGTGCACACAGTTTACTACATAATGAGTGGATAATACTTAAGCCCGTTATGAAACTGTACTGATTATTGCGGCGAGCGATAGCGCGCAATAAAACAGCGAATGACTGTTTATCCGACAGGTCTTACGTATCAGACTACGAGATTTTTTGGAAGCCGGATATAGTAGCTGGCTCGATCGATAAAGTGTGGAGAATGTCACTCAGTCACAAATCAATTATTTTATTAATTTGCATGAGCATAAAACATACGCGAACCGGTTTCTGTCATACCGGCAACTATCTCCATTTGCAACAACAAATCGCGACTTGCGAATTCTTTTCGCCTCGAAAAAAGCAATATCATATAAATCTAAAAATGGCCAAATTTGGATCTTTCCACGGCCAATTACGCAATTGATGCTTACGCAAGCTCAGAGTGACTCAACCATACATTATTGGCGAAAAAAAAATGTATTGAGAATATAAGTATCGAATAATAGATAATATTATCGGAGAAAGCATTGATTTCTTGCCATGAAATATGTTCAGTTGCAGAAATATACTCTCTCTCTCTCTCTCTTTCTCTCTTTTTCTTATATAATTCCACTTTAAAATCTACCCAAAGTTCAATAACATGTCCAACCCAAACCTATTGATAAGAAATCGGCTATTTCTTAATTGCGTCAGTAATTACCATATATTCTCTATAGCATTCGCGATAGTTTAATACAGGCAATAGGTATGTGCTACTCTAGCAACGAAACCAACCGGCTTTGCAGTGCCGATCGCGCGTTCACGATTTCCATCGATCACCTTCTTGATCTCGTGTCGATCGCGAGCTAATCTTCGATTAGCTGGAGGGCCTTTCCCCTTTGCCTGCACTTACGGCATTACGACGTGACACGCAAATGCCGAGCAACGTGTTATCGCATACCTGAGAGCGGCGGCCAGGCAAACGCTTGATTCGCTTGCGAAATCTGAAACAGCCGGGCGATTCCGGGTCGCTAAACCGCTGTGTGAAAAAATTATACGACCGCTGACCAATAACACATCGTTGCTTGTATGAGAAAGAGAAATATGCGTCAAAATTGCATCTGATAAATATAAAAGAGAAAAAAATTTCTTTCCGATTCCTCTAAGATGCGTATATCTTAAAGGTTTCGACATCCTACTTATTTAACTAAAAGTTATGTGCAGTCAATCTCTCATTCATTTTTTAAAGCTAATTAAAATTGCGAAAAAATCTTAGATTTAAAAAATATCAAATTTTATAAAACTTATTTTTGCAAAAAAGATGCAACATATCTGTTCAGCTTTGATGACTAAAAATTAATCAATAGATAGAATTTCGTGAATTGCATATCTGTTCTCTAATTTTAGTGCTTACAACCTGTCATTACTTATTAATCACTAGATACTAAAAAAGTTATATTATTTCCACAACGTATCGGGGCGTATTGTGATAAGACAGACGTGCAATTATGCGACTTTCATTAATTATATTAGCCATATTATTCTGAGATTTATGCGCCTAATGCGCGAGAGAATTGCATTCAATGCCAACGCGAGATGAGAGTCGTACGGCCGCATTTAGTTGAAGGCGCGACAGAAATACGGTATTTCGCGCATGACGCTCGCTCGCACGTGTAGTGCTCTCTCATAACTTTCGCGCGATAGCGAATGATCTTTGGTGCACCAACGGGAGAATGTTGTCTCCTATTTCGAGCGGACACGTAACTTCGTCCGATGCCTCGCGTACGCATCAACGCCGCCTTTAACGAGGTGTAATGTGCTGTAACGTATGACGGTTTGCATAAACTCCGTCGACGTGACACGAAAACACTCGTGCTCGAGCTTTTTCACGGTACACGGGTCGCTACGCACATACACACACACACAAGCCATAAGTCATACGTTTATATCTTTCGAGGACCGCTCTTTTCGGTGCTCTTTATACTGATTTTACGGCAAAGAAAACACAATAATTTTTTATTATGTAACAAGAGTTATCATTTTGTTATCTCTATACTTCTATCCAAAGCATAAAATGCGTTTTATGTCGGCGATGAAACCGAATCCCGTTTTGGAAGATACACGGTCACGTCGTGGCAACGATTTAAGACACGAGGTTACTATCACATAGTCGTGTAGCGTAATATACGAATGAAAATTTTTTCCTCATGTTTTATTCCACAAGCAACTGGACGGTCCGCCTTAAGATCGATTGCTAAATACGTGCCACATACGCAGTATGTTAATAGAGTTGCCGCGACGATTCAATGTGAAACTATAATGAATAGAGTATAGTCCCCAAAGATAAACAACGCGAGGAAAAAAAGGAGTGGTGCGGTGCGGCGTGATGAGACGCTGCCCTCCTCGTGGTTCCCAGCAAATGAATTCCGCCATGAATATGTATTGGCCGCTCGCATAACTGAATTCATACGGATACGGATCGCGTAGATGTACTAGCCAACGCTTGATATTATAACTGTATATGAGGATGAGGAAAAAGAGACCCCGCTGAAGATAATGTGGCAGTAATTACATTAGATAATGTAGGATTTTTTAATTTTAAACCAAGATCGGCTAAACGTATGTCGCCTGTTTATATGTATAATTGTCGAGCCGACGATACTTATTGTTCGTATCCTTTATTATTATATTATTAGAGATTAACGGCCGCAGAAAAAGGCAATGTGAGTCGTCCTCGAGCAGTAAAACGAATAGGAGCGTTGAGACCGTCGCGCGTTGCGTTAATTAGTCGCGAATCTCGTCTAAGTCCGAAATCTTTATATATCTTTATAATTATTTTATACTAATAAATAATTTGACACTACAATGATGACATGGAAACGAATGGACGCGAAAGTAAGATCCGATCAGACATTAAAAAAATACAAAGTAAGAGAGAACCATTGAGAACCAAGCAACTTCTTGAGATGAAAGAAGACGAAAAGATAGAGTTGCAATATTTAAGTATTTGACTGAAATATTTAAATATTTCAACTAAACAGGCACTAAGCCTAAAGGACCCATTTTACATCGAAAATGCAAACAAAATATTAATTATAAATTATAAATATTAATTTAAATAAAATTATAATTTAAAAAATTAATCTAAAATTTTTCAATTTTTTTAAACATTGTTAATTGTAAAATTTTATTTATGTGATTATTTATATTATTTAATTGATCAATAAAAATAAATTGAATCCAATTGTATCCAAATATTACTATTCCATTTAAATGACTGAAGGGAAAGCAGTATATATAATTATATATATTATATTATAATTATGTTATTTATTAGATGCGATAATAACAATAGAAAGTGAAAGCGAGGAGGACGAAAATGTAAATAAAAAAATTATGAATAAAACAGGTACCATAGCTAAAAGGCCTACTTTGCCAAGAAAATGCAAAAACAATAAAAATTAAAATGACCAACACTATCACCTCCCAGAATATTGACCTTTCCTCCTGGGACCCCTTGTATATATTATTCAATTATATTATTTTTTCTTAATATTTACTCTCTCTCCCACTCTCATCATCTCTCTCATCATCTCTCTCCTCATCCTGTGTTACAGCAATCAGAAAGCGGGACTTCAAAAAATACGCAAATAATTGACGATAAAAGAATTAGAAATGATAATAAGAGAAAAATGTAATTATTACTATTTATGAAGATTCATCAGATGCAGAAGAAATACCTCAAAATACAATAATTAATCAGTCAAACAACGAAAAACATAAAAATATATTGGATAAGCAACAAAATAAGGAACAGAATAAGGAAAATCCCAATACATCCCAATATATTGCCGTCTTATCACTGACAGGGTAAGAATTTTCATATAAAAAATTTTTCATTAAAATTTTTTATAAAATTTAATATTAAATTAAATTTGAAATTTTTATTTAAATACTTTTATTTAAATATTTTGTTATTAATTAGATGAGACAATTATATTAGAAGGAACAGAGAGTGAAGAGGATATAAATATAATGAAAAAATTTTATGACTAATAAAAATACATATATTTTATCTAAACGGCCTTTTCTGCCAAGAAGATGCAAAAAAAATGTAAATTATAAATTTTAATTTTAATAATAATTAAATTATATTTTTGAAGTATAAATTTAAAATTTTTAAATTCCTTTTTTAAACTTTTAATTGTAAAATTTTAATTTAATTGATAAATAAAGATAAATTTAATCCAAGTATCCAAATATGATTTGCTAAATATACTGTATTGGATGCCTTTTGTAGAGAATTATCGAAAATCGAGTGAGGGAGCGAAAAAAAGGAGAAGAAGAAAAGGGAGATAAAGTGTTTTGCTACGTGGTTGTTCCCATGGCTGCTGCGCGTCCGAAAGCACGGATGAAAACTGTGTAGCGCATGCGAGGGTTGCGATCGATGCTAGCCCCACCCCGATGCAATACGACAAACAATGCCCCCAATCCGTTTGCACTTGGCTAGACGGATCGGCGACGATGCTTGAGATGACGAACAGGGAAGGCTGCGTGTTTTATCAAGTACAACTGTATCAGACTACACGCGCGCGCGCACGTACACACACACACACACACACACATTTCCCAGTTAATATATATATATATATATATAGCATTGTAGTAATATATGTATGTAATGTAATAGTATTATATAACAAAATAATTATAATATATTGTCGTGAAGATGTCGCAATATTTTTCAATAATTTATTATTTTTTAATAATAATTTTAATAATAATTTTATAAGCTTTTGTTTTGATGACTAGGATTTTAGCAACTCTATCCGCCAGTAGCTTACTAGTTCGATAAAATTCGATGGTTTTATAAGATTCAGTAAATACACGGGTCAATCGAGTAATCTGCCAATCTAATAATAGCCTGTCAATATATTTTTTATGTACTTTATATATTTTTATGTTTTGTATATCACTGAGATCAGATTATATAAGAAAGAATTTTTTTGTTAGTCAACCTGCTGAAGATGGTTCAAAGAAACGATGGACCGAAACGTTCAAAATAATTTAAACAACAAGTTTGTTGCGCCTAATATCTGCGCCTTATTAGCTATTTTCATACTTGATTTTGTATTTATATCAGACTCTTCTCGATTTATTATATTTTTTACGGTTTACATCTACACTAGCATTTATGAATATAAATATGCTTTATTCGGAGGACAGAAAGTAAGACAAAATATTACTGAGAAATATAAAAATTTTTAGATTTAAATAGCTAATTGCGGACGAAATTAATTTGATTTCGAACTATATCGACCCTCCTCTTTCATTCTTACCCCAGAACCGGGCAACGGACGGTTACGTTGGCCTACTTTAAGCACGTACTAGCACGTCATAGCCGTTTACAGTTACAAGGCGTCTTGCAATTTACACATTCAACAAAAAAGTCAATTCCGTTCACGTTGCCATAGAGCAAGAATTGACATCGTCGATATAATAACATTCATTTCCATCGATTTCTATCGCGCACCTCAAAGCCCTATCACGAAATTATGATCTGAATTTTTCATACGCGTGTAGTTATCCCGGCTCTCTCTCTCTCTCTCTTAACCAATGAGAATAAACATAGGCCAAGGTAAGCGAGTTAATTTCAATTTGTGATTGATCGCGGACATGATAAGTTTTCCATTATCCCGTGTACTAAGAATTCGCACGCAGTTACTTTGACCGCAGTCCGGATCGACATTGACTGGAAAATTATAGGAGTGTGAAAGAGTATTTAGAAAGAAAACTAGAACAAATAAGCAAATAGTTGGATAAAGATGATGAAGAGAGGATGAGAATGATAATGGGGGGAGGGAGGATTTTAATGCTAGAACAGGAAGCGGGAGGGGGATAAGATAAATATAGAATCAAGAATTAAAAAAAAAAACCCCGAGAAATCAGCTTCAAAATGTGTAATATAACGATCGCATCTCCGCTTCTACGATTCGCAAGAAAGAGACTAGCGAAGAGACACGAGATCGATTTATGGTCAGTTGTAGCAAATCAGCAAAATATCGCATTATTCAAGTTTGCTTTCCTGTCTCCATTTTACAATATTGTTTCATTCGTTTCCCATTCTCTTGAGAATATTATATAGAATGCAAAAAAATACCAGAGTGCAAAATAAATAATATTTTCTCTTTCTCTTAACAATTTTAAAATAGACGTTATTATCCTGTCAATGCGAAAATTAAAAGAACAATGCGCATAAAAAAGAAAAAACAAAAATATCCACCCAAACGTGACGATTACTTAATTGACGCGATACATTAAATGTCAAGAAATAAATCCAGCCGGAACTAGTGATTGTAACGGAAACCATCGTTGATTATGTCTCCTCACAGTAAATATTCGTTCTTTACGAGATTGCGCACGATATCTTTATATCGATTGTCTGTTGTATCAATGTGTATTTTCCAATTTTTATATAGACGTGACTTTACGACGTTGCGCCAAATTATCTATCAGCAGTGTGTCAAAATTTTCAAGCGCTAAGCGCTTTAAAAATGTCGAACGGTGCTATTAAAAAAAGAACGTTAAGTGATATAATAACAAATCGAGAGGCCAGAAAGAAATGCGATTCCTTTAAAAAAGGATATATTGCTCAGCGGGATGCGGGTGTACTTTTAAATTGAATATTCTATCTTGATGTAGTACAAAATGTCCGCTTGCGCTGTCGCGTAATTATCGGCGGACACGCTGAGCAAGGGGGATTCTCGATTGCGAGAAGAGGAAAAGGAAAAGAGATAGAAGTAGAAGAATTAGAAGAAGAATAATCGCCTGGATTACTTTGAAAAGAGGGTAGCAAGATTCCTATTATGACAGCAAGAAAGAGAAAGTTTCTAAAATGAAGGGAAGAAATGAGAAGAAGAAGAAACCGTGCGAGACAAGCAAATGCTTTGGAACAAAAATTTAAAGTTTTGGACAAAAAATTATCGCCAGGTGGTGTAAAAATCATATCTATAGAAGAATAAATAAATAATATATAAGAATTTTTTTATACATCTTGTACATCTATTATACATAAATACATTTATATAGTGTTTTATTATATAAGTAGAAACTAATCAATTAAAAAAAATTTTTTTAGATCACTCTCCAAAAAGAAGCGGTAGTAAATATGAAAATAAGACTCCTTTATATAAGATTTTTAAGTCTAGAAATAACAAATGTCTAGAAATACAAATAACAATTGATATTGTGGCGACAAACGCCGCAAGCCCGTAAAAAATTAAAATAAATTATTCGGGAGAAAATTCGAATATAGGCGTTGAGAATTAGCGACCGGTAAAATAAAAATAACAGAGCCGATAATAAACAACGGACAAGGTTAGATATAATTTATGATAGGGAAAAAACATAGCCGAAAAGAAAATAGAATGTTTAAGATCGAGAAAAAATAGGACCGAGATCGGCAGAGGACGAGAGGGCGATCACACTCTCGTTATTCGGCTCGAAAAGAGAAGACGTAAAAATTCTTGCGGTAGCTCGGGGTAAAAAGAATAGAGTTAGAAATTCCGCGTTCGCAGTCAACGGAACTTGTACAGTGCAATCACGATTAAAGACAGTATTAAGTACAACGCTGATTATTTCTTTTTTATACCTCCTGACATTAATTGCGTTTTCGAGAAACCCGCGAATAGATAATAACGGCGAAATAGCCAAAATATAAAATGTTGAGAAGAAGAGATCACCCAGAAAAAGAGTTACATTTTGTGGTAACATTTTTTGAATTTATTTACATATATATTAAAAGTCATATACATACATGACTTGATATAATCATATTTTGTTACAGCAGATGCATTTATAGATCTTACATAAGATCTGGGGACCATTGGCAACCATTTTCGCTGATAGTTATGTGTTATTCATTTACATTTTGATAATATTCGTGTGTTAATTTGTGTTATTCATTTACATTTTGATAATATTCATGTGTGTTTATTTACATTTTGATAATATTTATTTGCGCCAAGAGGAAGGCAGTGCTCCGTAAGGATGCTGACCGAAATCAGAGGCTCGCGTTTGCGCGCCAAGAGGAACAAGATGAGTATTTCTTTGCAATTTATTTTGTGCGAGATTTTTTGTTGCTTTAGTAGAGCGTGATTGCGAGGAATTGTTTGTATGTGTTTTTGTATTTTTGTCTTTATGACTAAATAAAGTGTGATTTTTTGTAGGTTGCGTGTACGCGTTTTGAGCGTTTATAGCGGATGCAGCGCTTTTATTAGAAGAAATATTTTCTGTTAAACAAGACGATTTTATTATCGCGTTATTATTGTGAGGAAAATTTTGAGAGATTTCAGCGACTTCGGTAAGTGTAACCGTAGGTATTATAATTTCGATTTCTTCGTCTAATGTATTAATCGTTCTTATATATTCACATAGAAACACTCCTACCACTCGACCAATACTAGCAAATAAATTAAACGGGCGAAGTTTGAAGAATATTTTTCAGGGAGATGTATCTCTTGGTTTGAGATTACAAGAATCCCTTGATTATTCTCTAACAATCCCGTTAATAAATAGGCGAGAAAAATATAGATCCGAAAAGTCGCTGAAGCAGGAATCGAACCTGCGTCTTTCGCTTGCCGGGCGACTGCTTTAACCATCTAAGCTATTCAGACCCTTTCGGTCCCGTATTTTTATCTTGCCCTTTTAATAGATGTTAGTAAACAATAATTTGAGAACGTTTTACCGGCTCTCAACGGTGAAAGATGTAAATTCTAATATTGTGTGTTAGCTCCATAATTAGGTCCAGGAGCGAATTAAATTAACTAATTAATAATTTTTTTTAAACCGCTAGTCAAATAAATTCACATAGAAACACTCCTACCACTCGACCAAAATGTTTTATCATTTACACAGATATCGAGGGAATCTCTTTTTAGTTTCATTCGTTTCCCATTCGCTTGAGAATGGAGTCTCCCCCGAAAACTCCGTTACAAGCGTGTAGACGAGCGAGATATCCAGTTTTAATTTCCGGATTTGAGACGCGGACTATCATTCCGACATCTGTACGAGGAAGTAAGACTACCGATTCTTTATCTTTAAATAAAAAAGCGTAATTACGCCATGTAATTAATTTATTACCATAATTTATGCATGCATTGTATTCTGTAAAAAATGATGAGCCTAATATTCCTTGTGTGATTATAGGAAATTCATCCGGTACTACATGAAAAGTCACCGGGACTTGAGATGTGAGCTACTACGGAGCCGACGGTATTAACAACGTTTTCGGTAATACCGGTAAGTTGAATGATTTCGTTATTATTAATAGAAATATTCGAATTAATGCAACCTTTTTTTAAATAAAAAATTTCGATTTCTTCGTCTAATGTATTAATCATTCTTATATATGTTTTATCATTTACACAGATATCGAGGGAATCTCTTTTTAGTTTCATTCGTTTCCCATTCGCTTGAGAATGGAGTCTCCCCCGAAAACTCCGTTACAAGCGTGTAGACGAGCGAGATATCCAGTTTTAATTTCCGGATTTGAGACGCGGACTATCATTCCGACATCTGTACGAGGAAGTAAGACTACCGATTCTTTATCTTTAAATAAAAAAGCGTAATTACGCCATGTAATTAATTTATTACCATAATTTATGCATGCATTGTATTCTGTAAAAAATGATGAGCCTAATATTCCTTGTGTGATTATAGGAAATTCATCCGGTACTACATGAAAAGTCACCGGGACTTGAGATGTGAGCTACTACGGAGCCGACGGTATTAACAACGTTTTCGGTAATACCGGTAAGTTGAATGATTTCGTTATTATTAATAGAAATATTCGAATTAATGCAACCTTTTTTTAAATAAAAAATTTCGATTTCTTCGTCTAATGTATTAATCATTCTTATATATGTTTTATCATTTACACAGATATCGAGGGAATCTCTTTTTAGTTTCATTCGTTTCCCATTCTCTTGAGAATGGAGTCTCCCCCGAAAACTCCGTTACAAGCATGTAGACGAGCGAGATATCCAGGGATTTTAAATAAAAAAAGGCTGCATTATTAATAATATAATTATTATCGGTCCTTGTCGGCAATTATCATTGAGTTACGTAATTCCATTTCTTTTTTAATACATTCATCCATGCTAATTGAGACAAACATCCTTAACCCCTTAACGCTCGTTTTCTTTTTTTTTTTTCCTCGAGAAAATCGGTCAAAAAAAATCATTTTTTTTTATTGAACATTATTAATATTCGAATATTCCTTGATACGTAAACAAGAATTCGTTAACGTACATTTTTGTAACGCAAATTTCAAAGCCGCCCGAGTCGGGCATGAGCAAATCTGCCAGTCACCAGTGCCCGAGTGTGACTCGGGCATAAGCGTTGAGGGGTTAATATTTTGATTAATGTTATTAACTATATTAATATAATTATTTGTATAATAAGTAAACGTAAATTATTAATAGATTTTCGATTTTTCACGTAATCGTCGCTAACTTCTCATACAACGAGACGTGGATGCTCCGTTTGAAATACGGTAGCATTGCAAGCATCGTGCTGAGAGCGAATGAAGAGGAGTATTCGAGTATTACCGTGCGACAAAGCGTAAGCGACGGAGTGCCCTACGAATTGAATTTTTTGGGCAATTCCCCGGAATTTTATGGACTGTGACAATCATTCGCATCCCTTGTGGAATACAGGGGACCAAAAATTCTGATATCCCTCTTCATCAGTGCACTCAAGGTTAGTATATACATGTAGTTCCTATCCCGGTAACAAAATCTTATTAACTAAAGTATGTAACTTAACAATATATTGCTTATAAACTATAGCTGCGTTCGCTTTGGACGCTTACGCGCTTCTTCTTCTCTTTTTAAAGAAGAAGAAAAACGAAGAAGAAGAGACGCTTAAAGCGCGTGAGCGTCCAAAGCGAACGCAGCCTATGTGTATATAAGTATTTACAGTTTTTTTGTGGGGTTTTTTTTTGTTTTTTTGTTTTGGTTTTGTTTTTTGTGGTTTTGTTTTTGTGTTTTTTATGGTTCTTTTTGTTTTTTGTTTTTTTTTGTTTTTTTTTTTGTTGTTTTTTTTTGTGATTTTTTTTCCTCCACGTTTATCGTAATACATTTTTGATCGCTCTTCAAAATTATCTTCGCAGTTGAAGCTGGATGGAATTCTTGCGGTGTAACCAAAGATTAATTCGTGTGGTGAGTATCCAGTTCCTTCATGCAAGGCGGTGTTGTAAGAGAAACTTACTCGTTCAATAAGTTCATCCAAGTACTCTTCGACAAATAAAATAATTAATGAAAGCATTTGCCGTTGTTTCAGCTCTGGCGTCTGGTATCGGAGCGTATATCGAATACTTGGTTAGAAGATCTTGCATCGTCAGGACATACGTGTTACCTTGAGGAGTGGTTGCGAATGGTCCAAGGATATCGAGTGCGACCTTGTCGAAGGCTCATCCTGGTGTGTCGGTGAGTATCATCGGTTGTCGAGTTTTTCTTCTGACAAGCTTCATTGATTGACAAGTGCGACAATTTCTGATATATTCTTGTATATCATTCTTCATATTGTGCCAATTAAATTTTTGTTTGATTCGCAGGTACGTTTTAGTGACGCCCTTGTGTTCACCAGCTGCTGACGCGTGGTGTTCTTTATGGAGGTTCGCTTCTGCAGGCGGAGTTGAAGTGAATCCGTGACATATTGTGATAGTGACGGATTCTTCGCCGAGTGTTCTGCAGTGCGAGGCATACGCGACGTCAAGGTATCGTATCTAGTTTTTCAAATTTACACAAACTAATAGCGCGAAATTTTGTTCTGTTATTACATCGCGTAAGGATGCGAGGCATTCGTTAAAAATATCTTCGTCTAATGGTGTACTTTTTCGTTCTTTTACAGGTAGAACAATAAAGTGAGAATGTGTCGAAAGATAAACGCGTGCTCTCCCCAGCATTAGTGAGTCGAAAGGAGGTAGTTTTCCTGACTGCTGTAATTCATGTGCTCCCTTATCGAGAGGATGTTTATCGACGGATACAAGGATCACAATATTGTCATCTTGGTTTAATAACCAAGAATTTAACCTTCTTATTACGTTGTTTTTCAGGCGACCTTACAGATGAGTGTCTTTGAGGAGGAGAGAATATTTCTTCAGCGGAATCGGATTCTTCAACCGAATCTTCCACGTTTTCTGTGCAAATCCTTCTCGTTGGAGTTTTTCGACGTGGCTCATCGTTGGTTTCTTTGTCGGAGCTTTCATAAGAGAGTGCGGTTTCGAAATGGAGGCGAGGAAACGGAAAGGCGAAATGGACGCTTTTGTACAGGACATACAGAAAGATAAGTAATATCTTGGTTATCTTTGATTACAGGATTCCTGGATAAGGCGTCTGCATTTTTGTTAGTGCTGCCTGCTTTATATACAACCGTATAATCATATTCCTCTAATTTCAGGCGTCATCTCATAAGCCGAGACGTAGGATCTTTCACTCGATGAATCCAAGTGAGAGGTTGGTGATCCGTTACGAGAGTGAATCTACGTCCGTACAGGTAAGGTCTAAAATGAGCGACACAATATATTATAGCAAGGAGTTCTTTCTCAATTGTTGCATCATTTTTTTCAGCAGCATTGAGTACTCTGGAGGCGTACGCGATGGGCAAATCTTGTCCTATTTGACCTTGGCTTAAGACACCGGCTATGGCATAATCGGATGCGTCTGTGGTGAGTATAAAATCTTTTTCGAAGTCAGGGAACTGTAATATCGGTTCCTTGCATAATAAATCACGAAGATTGTCGAACGCGTTTTGTGTTTCTATATTCCATACGAATTTTTCTTCCTTTTTCAGGAGGTCCGATAAAGGTTTGGCGATTCTTGAAAAATCGGATATAAAGCGGCGGTAGTATCCTGCTAATCCAAGGAATTGACGCACGTTCTTCAAGTTGCGTGGAACCGGGAAGTTCTTAACAGACGAAATTTTCTGTGGATCTGGTCGAACTCCATTGTCCGTGATTACGTGTCCGAGGTAAGCAACTTCGTGTCGTAGAAATTCACACTTGTCTGGTTGTAGTGTTAGATTAGCAGCTCTGAGTCGATTCATTAATTTTTCCATTTTAATGTCGTGTTCGCGTAGCGAGCTTGCATAGATTACGATGTCATCCATATATACAAGTAATTCTGTTCCTTGCAGGCCGGTCAATATTTGATCCATCAATCACTGGAACATGGCAGGTGCATTTCTGAGACCAAAAGGCATTCGAGAAAATTGATAGTGGCCGTGTAATGTGGAGAACGCTGTCTTGTGTGCATCCTCAGGATCCATGGGGATCTGGTGAAATCCGCTGGCAAGGTCGAGGACGGAGAAGCTCGGAATTCGCCATCGATGCGAATAGTTATTACAAAAATGTACAAAATAGAAATTTAAAAATGAATGTTATCAATATATATAGTTACTGCGAAAAATTGCAAAATGAAAAGAAACAAGTCAATTCTATTAGCGAAAATAATTATTGCGAACCCTTACAAAAACAAATGAACGCGAATAGATTTTACGGTAATTTGCTATTTTCGCTTTTTTAATCACGAGACGCTCTTGACAGACGGACAGTTGTACGTCTCGCTTCGAATATGATTACGATTATACATATATCTAAGTACGCATACACCGAAAAAATTGTTTTCTTGAAATGCATACTTTATAAGTCTTCTTAATAGATATTCTTAATGAATAAGGATATTTCCGTCTTTACGTGATGCTTTTTGGAATATCTTCTTAAATTAAGAATATATTCTTAATTTCTTTTTTTTTTTGCGACTTCAGCGCCGCAATTCGACCTTAACATTTTCGCGTGTGCGACGTGCAAATGCGTGTTAGTACATATTCAGCAGTTCAATGCTTTGTTCTGTGCATATCAGGGCTGTTCCGAAATTCACTGGCAGTACTGCTAGCATGTCGTTATCCTTGTCTAACACTTGGTAAACAACAAAGATGACGATATGCTAGCAGTACTGCCAGTGAATTTCGGAACACAGTCCAGGTATCATCTTTATGGAAGAAACAATGGATGAAGTAGCTGAATGGCTAAAAAAGGAAGATTTGAGTGATTTAATAGAAATATTTATAAGTATTAGAAATATTTACAATAGAAATATTGTAATATTAATATTTCCTAGATATCTCTAACCTAGTTTCCGAGTATATCTAATAAGAATATTTAATAAGAATATCTAATAAGAATATCTAATAAGAATATCTCTTTAGAGAATTTTCCTCTTAAATTAAGAGGATCCTTTTGGCGCCTATTTTAGTGGAAAATATTATAAAGATAAGTGGCATATACTTAAGATAAGAATACAATTTTTTCGGTGTATAAATATATGTGGGAGGGAGATCTTTGCGATTGCATTGTATAAAAAAAATATATATACATATATCATCCTCAGTTTAGACATGACAGAAAATTTATAATTTATAATTTCTTAAATTTATAATTTAAGAAGGTAATTTATTTTGGAAGTCGAAATATTAAATGATAGAAGTTATCTCACTGCGATACTTAATAATATTAAAGTTGGAATTTCTTAAAGATATATTAACAATCAAATCGGACTCGGTGACATCTTTGTCTGCAGTCTTCGTCGCGCGCGACTACGTATTTATTGAGAATTCAAATAAATGCTTATTAAAAGGCTGTAACGTCGCGTAAGCTAGCGAGTGAAAATAAAAATTCCAGAAATTTTACGCAGTCAGAATTTTTATCCCTCGCGATAGCTCGTGACTCGAGAGTGGCATGGAAATGAAATACATATGTCACTCCTAGACGATGCAGACAAAGATCGTTGTCTGAACTTGCGGCGCGCGTCTTTCTATGCTTGTTGAATGGGCAAAAGTTTAGACACGTTGAGAATTCTTAAGTCTCACGATTATCTTGCTTATTTTATGGAATTTATTACGATGACGCTAAAAATATTTTACCTCAGTTCGAAATCGATCATTCAAGAGATTATAGATGTATAGATTATAGTCGAAGCAAATGACTGTAAGAATGGTAATTTCGAAACGAACTAACCCAAAGTAGATAAAATTATGTTTTGAAAAGGTCTCGAGAAGGGCTGTAAGAATATGCAATAAAAAAATAGAGGGTTTCATTTAAAAAATTCAACCCTGACTTGACAACACCACCCAAGATCAAATTGATAACATTAATGAATATTTAATTATCATTAAATATCAATAGAAAAATGTTATACCATAAGTATTTCACTTGTGCGTTGCATACGTTTTGTATATTAAAGCGTCGAAAGGTTTGAAAATATTATAACAGCGAGGAGAGACGCGAAGAGACTAGTTAGTATAATTATATATATATGTATAATTATATATATATATATATATATATATATAATTATATATATATATATATATATACATATATAATTTTATATATATATATATATATATATATATATATATATATACATATAATTATTTTATATATATATATATATATATATATATATACACACACATATACTTTGAGCAAATTCCAAAATATTCACTTCAAAGAAAGTAAAATGACTCGCTTTAATATAAAAAAAAAAAGATTTGGTAATGTGCAATGTAGGCGTTGGGAACATGAAAGGGAGGAAGGGGGGAAAGACCAATACATAGGGAAGGGACACTACATATACACATACGTAGAGGGGGGCCGTCCCTCTAATAATAATATTAAAGTGAAACGCGGACATCATGTTTTACACATTATGTTCTAGTAATAATAATAAAGATCTGATCGGGGGGGATCAGATCCTTATTATTATTACTAAAACATAACACTACCGTTACAACAAACACTCACACGCAGCGAAGGAGGGAGGTTGGGCAGAGAAGGTATAAGGGAGAGAGAATTTTTTGGGGGGAGAGGGAGGTTGGACAAAGAGGAAGAGCGCTGACGCGCTAGTCTGTCGCGATCCCGGAAGTAATGCGAGAGCGGTTCCCGGGACCGCGACATCAGATCAAGTAGATCGGTCTGCAAGTGTGTGGTTTTTAAACCATTAAACACTACATTCAGCAAATTAAAAAATATTAGTTTTGAAAAAATTAAAATGACGCGTCCATTTCAAAAAAGTGACGATGGAAATAATTATGGTGTGTATGTTTTGTATTATGATAGCAAATCCACAAAACCCAGATGAAAGCAAAAAGGGATCTTGATTAAACATACATACACATAATTCAGATAATTTTTTACATACATTAGGCAACTGGATAGGTACCAGGACAATAAAATACCCGGGGTGGACCAAAACTAGCAAAATTTGATGTAATGGAAAACATAATCAAAGAAGCAAAAGTTACTGATCAGAGATTCGGAACCTCAGATCCGGCAAGCGGTGAGGGTGCGAGAATAGGCCCCCGCTGGTCGTCAATCAGCGACTGGATTTAAAGTATAAAAGAAGTAGATTCTTCTAAAAGACAGAATGAGATTCCTAATTCGCCCGGAACACCCAGAGTATATTCAACAACTGGCTCGGAACTAAATACTAATTAATTTAATTAAATAAAAAAATTGAATATTAATTATAAATAATAAATTAAATTAAATATTAATTATGGTAAATGAGCTCCTTGAAAAAAATCCACGAATTCTCGTTCTCCTATGCTCGTACAACGGCAGTACAACGTACAAGTTATACGTATAATATTATGTGATAAATGTATCAATATTCCAAAATCTGAAATTAAACCAGAAAAAATGGCATTCGAGTGCTGTGCTGCTAGCGGACAATTTCCTCTACGAAATGATATGACAATTACTGAGGATGAGCGGATGAATATTGTGAACGTGCAACGGATGACTTGGAGATGTAACTACAAACATCAAACTGTGTATCGTCGTTCATTGTCAAGTCAACTATTTATTGTACAAGAGGAGGAAGATGGCGGTTAGAGTGAGTTGACGTGTGGCTAGTGTGCAGAAGTTTAGTACAAGGAAGATGGGTGGTTGGAGGAGGCTGGGAAATGTGTGAGAAGAGGAATCGGTGAAGAGGATACGGAAGATCTTGTGGAAATGGAGGAGGCTCCGGGGGCACAGGAGGAGTGGAGTTACGCAGATGTAAAAGAGTTGGTGAATCGGAGTAAAAGGCCCCGGAGCAAGGAGACGAGAGGGCTTGATAGAGCCCTCTCGTACGTTCGTACAACGGCAGTACAACGTACAAGTTATACGTTGAATATTATGTGATAAATGTATTAATATTCCAAAATCAAAAATTAAACCAGGGTAAATATATCTTGCTTCTACATTTTATAATTTTGTTTTTCTTAATTTATATTTAATTTATATTTATATCTAAAATGTTTCTCGCGATGGATTTGTTTTCAGAATGATGGCTTATAACTTTCTGAAATACTTTTACTTTCAAAAACAAAAATCTCAAAACAATTGTACGCGAGAAATTACAAGAAAAAATGAAAAATAGACCACTCTCTACGAGAGCCAACCAGGAGAAGAACCAGGAAAGACAACCAGGAGAAGAACCAGGAAAGACAACCAGCAGAAGAAGAACAAGATTTAGTACATACATAGTCAGGCGTTAAATAATTATCTATTTTTGGACATTAAATATTATATGCATATTAAAATAAAATTTAAATATTAAATGATACACATACATAGGGATGGGAGAGGGGGGGGGGGAAATCCGATCGTTATTATATTATTCAGTTTGAACTACTCTCTTTACGCGGATTAGTACTCCCGTCTTTTGTTTTTATGAGCACAAACAAACGAGCATTGACTGCACGTTAAGTAGCACACGCGTTTTATTTCGTATTACGTGATACTTGTCGCAAAATAGAAGATTTAATGCCTCGAAAACGTAATATTTCGCGAGACTTCATTTATATTATCGCAGAAGTGATATGTGAATGATCTTAGATGTTATCCTCGCCATTCAGAACACGCCCACTCATTACACACTGATCAGAATTAATTAATAATTACTGATAAATAATTAATTAATTAATCATTACTGATCGGACACTTTAACGCAAAACTTGGCGCAAAAGATGACAACGAGACGGCTATTGGATGCCATGGTTACGGCGAGAGAAATGACAGAGGAAGCATGCTTTTAGTCTTTCTACTACAACACCGTCTATATGCCATGAACACCTTCTTCAAAAAGGCTCCGCATCGAAAATGGACATGGTCCAGTCCCGATGGCGTCACAAAAAATGAAATCGACTATATAATTACCAGCAAAAGAGAGATAGTTAACGATGTAACAGTACTAAACAAACTATTAACCGGAAGCGATAACAGGATGGTGAGAGCAAGGGGGGGGAGGAATGTGTACGCAAGAAACTGGAAGAAAGAATTAAAAATAATCCACACAAACCACTCTCTACGAGAGCCACAAGAAAATTCAACACACAGATGGATTTAAGAGGAAAAAAAAGATAAACATAAAAAGGGGAAATAGGGGAAAGAGTACAATCCGACATTAAAAATATTCTAAAAAGTACATTTTGTCTAAGGCAGCAATTGCCTCGTGTGGGTGGGGGGGATGTTTGATCAAAAATTTTATAATAAAAATAGGATGTATTATGCAGTGTCGCCGACCGACTAAGCAAGACCGGCGGCAATAGAACGGCACATAGAGAGAGCGCGCCGTCGGTGTATATGCACGGGCGCGCGCTCGAAAGAGCTAGCGACGAGCCTTCGGGCTGTATAATATAACCAACTAAATGGATAGGGGAGGGAGTGTCAAGAAATTGCGCAAGAAAAAATAGACACTGATCAACATTCATATTAGGCGACAATTCTGACAAAAAACCAGACAAAAATTGGCTTATGTATAATATAACTGAGAGAGTTTTTTATGACGTTTTTCAAAAAATTTTTATAATATATTTTTATACAATATTTATAATATTGCAAATATAACTTGCGAATATGTATCGGCGGATGACATTTCTGCTGATATCAACTTTCATGAAAGAAACAATGAGTCTTTATGTTATTACATGGTAAAAATATTTTATGTACTTTATGAAACATATTTATTTTAATTTAAAATTTCAGTTTAATCTAATACGATTATCAGCTTCATATATTATTATCAGACATGATCTTTTTTTAAATTTCAGATATTTAAATGTAAACATTGCAGCACTAAATTCACCACAGAGTGGAACAGAATTAGACATGAAGAAAGCATCCACAATAAAAATAAAAATAAAAAACACATCTGCAGCATATGCCAAAAATCTTTTTCCAGAAAGGACGTATTGCAAAACCATAGAAAGAAGATTCACAAAAAAACAAAATAATGAGAAATAATATATTAATATATAGACTGTAATATGTATTGTAATTAAAAATGCATATTTTTATATATAAAAAATAAAATAAAATAAAATAAATAAAAAATTGTGTTTTACACATTATGTTTTAGTAATAATAATAAAGATCTGATCGGGGGGGATCAGATCCTTATTATTACTAAAACATAACACTACCGTTACAACAAACACTCACACGCAGCGAAGGAGGGAGGTTGGGCAGAGAAGGTATAAGGGAGAGAGAATTTTTTGGGGGGAGAGGGAGGTTGGACAAAGAGGAAGAGCGCTGACGCGCTAGTCTGTCGCGATCCCGGAAGTAGTGCGAGAGCGGTTCCCGGGACCGGGACATCAGATCAAGTAGATCGGTCTGCAAGTGTGTGGTTTTTAAACCATTAAACACTTCATTCAGCAAATTAAAAAATATTAGTTTTGAAAAAATTAAAATGACTGGCGTCCATTTCAAAAAAGTGTCGATGGAAATAATTATGGTGTGTATGTTTTGTATTATAATAGCAAATCCACAAAACCCAGATGAAAGCAAAAAGGGATCTTGATTAAACATACATACACATAATTCAGATAATTTTTTACATACATTAGGCAACTGGATAGGTACCAGGGAAATAAAATATCGAGGTGGACCAAAACTAGCAAAATTTGATTGACTAGAAAAATTTAGTAAATATTATTATTATGAGAGTATATATGAATTTCGATATTCGAATTAGGTACTTCGATGTCTGATGGAAGCGCTGACGTCACTTTGACGTCACGCGAATTAAACGATTTGAAAAACGCGCGCAAAATGGTGTCGACATAGATGCCAGAAACTGACCCCGGTAGCACACGCACACAAACGCGACACATATATGTGCCGCGCATACGTTTGATGATGTAATGGAAAACATAATCAAAGAAGCAAAAGTTACTGATCAGCGATTCGGAACCTCAGATCCGGCAAGCGGTGAGGGTGCGAGAACAGGCCCCCGCTGGTCGTCAATCAGCGACTGGATTTAAAGTATAAAAGAAGTAGATTCTTCTAAAAGACAGAATGAGATTCCTAATTCGCCGGGAACACCCAGAGTATATTCAACAACTGGCTCGGAACTAAATACTAATTAATTTAATTAAATAAAAAAATTGAATATTAATTATAAATAATAAATTAAATTAAATATTAATTATGGTAAATGAGCTCCTTGAAAAAAATCCACGAATTCTCGTTCTCGTATGCTCGTACAACGGCAGTACAACGTACAAGTTATACGTAGAATATTATGTGATAAATGTATAAATATTCCAGAATCTGAAATTAAACCAGGGTAAATATATCTTGCTTATATATCTTGCCACTCTCTACGAGAGAACAACCAACAGAAGAAGAAGAAGAAGAAATAATGCGACAGCAGTTCCCGGGATCCTGATGTCAACGGCCTAAGGCAGCAATTGCCTCGTGTGTGCGGGGGGGGGGAGGGGGGCGGGATGTTTGATCAAAAATTTGACGAAATTAGTGACACGCCAATAATACCAGACAATGAGAGAAACGGTGCACGCTTCGAAGATACGTGAAATCATATCTGTGAATTAAATCTGTGCGAATCGGTGCGAATCGGCGTCATCATCCGGCGATGAGACGAAAATAATGAAGATCTCTTATGTCGAAAGATCGCCGCGCGCTATTAATATTGGGATGAGAGTTTGCGGGAGATGAGAAAATGGCATTCGAGTGCTGTGCTGCTAGCGGACAATTTCCTCTACGAAATGATATAACAATTACTGAGGATGGGCGGATGAATATTGTGAACGTGCAACGGATGACTTGGAGATGTAACTACAAACATCAAACTGTGTATCGTTCATTGTCAAGTCAACTATTTATTGTACAAGAGGAGGAAGATGGCGGTTAGAGTGAGTTGACGTGTGGCTAGTGTGCAGAAGTTTAGTACAAGGAAGATGGGTGGTTGGAGGAGGCTGGGAAATGTGTGAGAAGAGGAATCGGTGAAGAGGATACGGAAGATCTTGTGGAAATGGAGGAGGCTCCGGGGGCACAGGAGGAGTGGAGTTACGCAGATGTAAAAGAGTTGGTGAATCGGAGTAAAAGGCCCCGGAGCAAGGAGACGAGAGGGCTTGATAGAGCCCTCTCGTACGTTCGTACAACGGCAGTACAACGTACAAGTTATACGTTGAATATTATGTGATAAATGTATTAATATTCCAAAATCAAAAATTAAACCAGGGTAAATATATCTTGCTTCTACATTTTATAATTTTGTTTTTCTTAATTTATATTTAATTTATATTTATATCTAAAATGTTTCTCGCGATGGATTTGTTTTCAGAATGATGGCTTATAACTTTCTGAAATACTTTTACTTTCAAAAACAAAAATCTCAAAACAATTGTACGCGAGAAATTACAAGAAAAAATGAAAAATAGACCACTCTCTACGAGAGCCAACCAGGAGAAGAACCAGGAAAGACAACCAGGAGAAGAACCAGGAAAGACAACCAGCAGAAGAAGAACAAGATTTAGTACATACATAGTCAGGCGTTAAATAATTATCTATTTTTGGACATTGTTAAGGTAACCCCCTGCGTTACCGATATGAGTCCTGCCTAGGGAGCGCTCGAGTGGAGGGAAGGGGCGCGCACAATTGGTCGCCGGCGTCGCTCGTTTTTCTCTTATCTGTTCGGCTGTTGTTAGTGCGTGGGCATTGCGTTGCGTATCGTACGGATCGTGTGATTAAGAATATTCTCGCGTTATCAAGCACAAAGAGATCGTTCTTCGTCCAATTGGGGACAAGAGTGATAAGCCTCCTGGCATCTTATACCCAGGCAATTTGCAAAAGCCTAGCCGCAAGGTGTTATATTACAACTGGATTCGGTGAGGTTATCACAGCCTCACACTTCCATGCCGCAAGGTGAAAGAGTCCCCGTCCGACTCATTTTCAATATTCTCGCGTTATCAAGCACAAAGAGATCGTTCTTCGTCCAATTGGGGACAAGAGTGATAAGCCTCCTGGCATCTTATACCCAGGCAATTTGCAAAAGCCTAGCCGCAAGGTGTTATATTACAACTGGATTCGGTGAGGTTATCACAGCCTCACACTTCCATGCCGCAAGGTGAAAGAGTCCCCGTCCGACTCATTTTCAAAAGTCTGCCGACGACCCCCATTGCAGGGCGAGGTGTTAGAGTCTGACGACTCTTCTACTTATTTCTTACAAGGTAAACAAGTCCCAGTTCGACTTAACCTATAAACTTTGATTTCTCTCTACGAACCTCCCCCCTCCTAAGGAGGGAGGTGTACGAGTCAGTTGACTCTTTCTTCATTTCTAATCCATTTTTATTTCAGCATTTATTTATAAGTTATCATTCACATACGTGACACTGCATTCACATGCGTGATATTGCATTCACACACGTGATATTACATTCACATGCGTGATATTACATTCACATACGTGATATTACATTTACTTACGTGATATTACATTTACATACGTTATATTACATTCACTTACGTTATATTGAAGTATTTTACATTATAATTCTTTATGTTTATAAAAGTATCTTTAATTCAAATAGCCAGATCATTAATTTCAAATTTTAGAATAATTTCTTTAAACTTGGTTTCGGATAATACAATTTATTTTTTGAAAGATCTGTATGAAGAATTATTTTATGTAAACTATTTATTTGATTTAATTTATTCTTTCGAATTGAAAAGATTACAGTATCCTATTTATTTTTTTTTTAAGTCTTCTTGTTAGTAAGTTAAGTAAATTTATTAATGCATTGGTTAAAAAGTTATTATTAAATATATGAATCTCTATTTCTTGATATATGTTCTGTAGTATTTTTTTATGTACGATTTTTAAGATATTAAACGAAACTAGACCACAGAGCGCGGAACCAGATTGGTTAAATATTATACAGACATTAAATATTATATGCATATTAAAATGAAATTTAAATATTAAATGATACACATACATAGGGATGGGAGAGGGGGGGGGGGGAAATCCGATCGTTATTATATTATTCAGTTTGAACTACTCTCTTTACGCGGATTAGTACTCCCGTCTTTTGTTTTTATGAGCACAAACAAACGAGCATTAACTGCACGTTAAGTAGCACACGCGTTTTATTTCGTATTACGTGATACTTGTCGCAAAATAGAAGATTTAATGCCTCGAAAACGTAATATTTCGCGAGACTTCATTTATATTATCGCAGAAGTGATATGTGAATGATCTTAGATGTTATCCTCGCCATTCAGAACACGCCCACTCATTACACACTGATCAGAATTAATTAATAATTACTGATAAATAATTAATTAATTAATCATTACTGATCGGACACTTTAACGCAAAACTTGGCGCAAAAGATGACAACGAGACGGCTATTGGATGCCATGGTTACGGCGAGAGAAATGACAGAGGAAGCATGCTTTTAGTCTTTCTACTACAACACCGTCTATATGCCATGAACACCTTTTTCAAAAAGGCTCCGCATCGAAAATGGACATGGTCCAGTCCCGATGGCGTCACAAAAAATGAAATCGACTATATAATTACCAACAAAAGAGAAATAGTTAACGATGTAACAGTACTAAACAAACTATTAACCGGAAGCGATAACAGGATGGTGAGAGCAAAAGGGGGGGGGGGAGGAATGTGTACGCAAGAAATTGGAAGAAAAAATTAAAAATAATACACACAAACCATCTACGAGAGAGCCACAAGAAAATTCAACACACAGCCATGCTCTAAACGATGATTTTGCGAAATGTTATAATTATAGATTAACATATCGTGACAAATATATACTTAATAAGAATTTTTTCATACATCTTGTACATCTATTATGCCGTGTGGAGGGAACGGGAAATAAAAAACGCGTTGATCTTAAATGGCGTAACACATGCTCGCTTTTTACGGTTGGTAAACCGCAATGAACCGCGTCTCCTCGATACAACGCGATGCAAAACAATATGTAAGCGGTTACGAGCTGTGCAAGAATTAGATATTCTAAATATTTAAAAAAATTTAACATGACATTAACATTATATATTCTGAACAGATAATTTAGATTCATTTGGTTTTTCTTTTAATCTTTGTACTTGTGCCGAAATCTCGTTTACATTATCAGAACTGTCAAAATCTTCAGTTTCAAAGTCTAATTTTCTTTCAGCATTAATGTACTCTTGTGGGCTTAATTCGTCCAAATCGAGATTCTCTATCCTGCTTAAAGCAGCAGATAAATTTAATTTAGTCTGCATTTCTTCATCAAAAGGGACTTCATTCAAAGCTACCTGATCATCAAAATTTACTTTATGTGCAGATTTTACACGGATCTCTTTGCCTACTAACTCTTCAGATTTCTTTAATATACTCTTACCAGGCGTTTGATCGGAATTAATACTATTATTAATTAATACTATTTAATTAATACTATTAAATAGTGGCTGAAGAGATACCCGGCGTTCACGACAAACTTCACTATAGTTAATCAAATAGATGAATCTAACAATAAGAACAGACGTAGTACCTATTAATAGACGTATGCGCAAATTGCGTAAGTGGAAAGAAGGGAAAAAGAGAAGGAAGAAGCTGGCTATAGAAAATGCTAAAAAAAAACCTTCATCTAAAGTTCCTAAAGCGACAAATTCTAGTATAGGATATATATAGACAAATTATAGTGAAGAAAAGAATCTAAACCATTTTATTATAATTAACCATTTTATTAATTTTTATTAATAAACCCCAGCACAAAACTCAGATGAAAGCAAAAAGGGATCTTGATTAAACATACATACACATAATTCAGATAATTTTTTACATACATTAGGCAACCCGTGAAGGTTGCTAGTCCCCTATCGGGCGCCCCTCCAGGTGGTGGATTGGGGAATGCCTGCCAGCTTAGCTGGATAGGTACCGGGGAAATAAAATACCCGGGGTGGACCAAAACTAGCAAAATTTGATGTAATGGAAAACATAATCAAAGAAGTAAAAGTTACTCATCAGAGATTCAAAACCTCAGATCCGGCAAGCGTGAGGGTGCGAGAACAGACCCCGCTGGTCGTCAATCAGCGACTGGACTCAAGTATAAAAGAAGTATAGGCGTACTACGCCTATGGAATATAATCGAAAATCTCCAAACAATTGTACGCGAGAAATTAGAAGAAAAAATAAAAAATAGACCACTCTCTACGAGAGAACAACCAACAGAAGAAGAAGAAGAAATAATGCGACAGCAGTTCCCGGGATACCGATGTCAACGGCCTAAGGCAGCAATTGCCTCGTGTGTGTGTGTGTGTGTGGGGGGGGGGGGGGAGTTTGATCAAAAATTTGACAAAATTAAAGGCAATCGATGAAAAAACTATTATGTTGTTAGATCTGAGAGTTTTGAGATCAATTAAATACACAATTATATGAAAAAACCTGGATATATATTTTTATAATCGAAGGTTATAGAAATACAACGTGAGTGACAGTAAAATTATAAACAACAGAACATTGTGATTTATTGATTACTTCTGTTTTCACTACTATCGTAACCAATCGGTCATTTTCTGTATTACATCTAGTAATAAAAATAACTCCACAAGATCCTTATAAACATGGTAAAGATATTAATAGAGTATATAAATTATTTAAAAAATTTTTAAAAAATTGCCCATCAGAAACGTCTTTGAGCAAATTAAAAGATATTACTTTTAAAGAAATTAAAATGACTGATCGTCCATTTCAAAAATGTAACAATGGAAATAATTGTGGTGTGTATATTTTGTATTATATAAGCTGCATTGCTGAAGGCAAAAATTTTGGTAGATTTTTAAAATCCACATCTTATAGAAAAGAAGTTGCAGAAAATTTATTGAATTACAAGAAAAAATGAAAAATAGACCACTCTCTACGAGAGCCAACCAGGAGAAGAACCAGGAGAGACAACCAGCAGAAGAAGAACAAGATTTAGTACATAAGAACAGACGTAGTACTTACGTCTATGAATAGACGTATGCGCAAATTGCGTAAGTGGAAAGAAGAGAAAAAAAAGAGGAAGAAGCTGGCATTGGAAAAAAAAAACCATCTAAAGCGACAAATTCTAGTATAGGTAATCAAATAACTGAATCTAAAAACATCGTCGGTGTATATGCACGGGCGCGCGCTCGAAAGAGCTAGCGACGAGCCTTCGGGCTGTATAATATAACCAACTAAATGGATAGGGGAGGGAGAGTGTCAAGAAATTGCGCAAGAAAATATAGACACTGATCAACATTCATATTAGGCGACAATTCTGACAAAAAACCAGACAAAAATTGGCTTATGTATAATATAATTGAGAGTTTTTTATGACGTTTTTCAAAAAATTTTTATAATATATTTTTATACAATATTTATAATATTGCAAATATAATTTGCGAATATGTATCGGCGGATGACATTTCTGCTGATATCAACTTTCATGAAAGAAACAATGAGTCTTTATGTTATTACATGGTAAGAATATTTTATGTACTTTATGAAACATATTTATTTTAATATAAAATTTAAATAATTTTATGATAATTGAGCAATCCCACCTATTTCAATGCACTGTCCAGTTCCCGGGATTCCGATGTCAATGGCCTAAGGCAGCAATTGCCTTGTGTGTGGGGGGGAGGAAGGGAGGGGGGAGGGGAAGTTTGATCAAAAATTTGACGAAATTAGAGGCATGCCAATAATATCGGATAATGAATTTCATTTATATTCTGATCAATATAAAACATTAGAACCAAGTGGAAAAAAGAGATCAACATAAAAAGGGGAAAAAGGGAAAAGAGTACGATCTCTGACTTTAAAAATATACTAAAAAGTACATTTTGTCTAAGGCAGCAATTGCCTCGTATGAGGGGGGGATGTTTGATAAAAAAATTTAACAATAAAAATAGAATGTTTTATCCACGTCTATGGAATAAAAACGTTCATAATTTGCAAGAAATTGTACGCAGAGTAAATTAGAAGAAAGAAATAATAAAAATATTGATCCACAGAAATCAATATTTACAAGAGATCCACAAAATGTCCTGTAATAAAAAAATAACGAAGAGTCCAATTAAAGTAAACGATGATTTTGCGATTTCAAATTATGTATGCAATAATGAAAAGGAAGATGAAATTGAAGAAAACTATATAAACAGTAAATTTATTGAAACGCCTAAAAGGACAGATATAATATTTTTTAATTAACCATTTTTTGCGACAATTATCGAATGAATCAAACTGTCAGCGGACACATGTCATTAATCTCTTAATGCAATCTGGGGAATGAGAACGATCCTATTTCTAACAATTTCTTTTTTTAACATTTTTTCCATGTGCGCGCGCATGTAGCTTTAGATAAATTAAACGTTAATAGTATATCATGACATTGCAGAAAGTAACGGAATATCATGAGGTCAAGGTTTTCTAGTTTCGCACGTGTCTGCTAACAATGTGAGATAAGCAGAAATTTGAAAGACAATGACCGTGCTTCCCGAGCCAATGGGAATAAAAACGACGGAAATGAGACTCTGAGTATCGGCGCACAAAGCGCACAGAGTGGATTCTTAATATTTCTCAAAAAGGCAATTCTCTACGTTTCCGACCATCTCGTTCTCTCATTCTCAGTAACTAATGGATCGTCATTATAGCGGCACTCAATGTCTCTATTATTCTCAACTATACATCCATTTACGTGCGAAAACGAACAGCCTGCTGCTCGCGCTATGATGTACCGTCGTACTAATCTGTCCGCGGGTCAATAAGTCACTTTTTATATGAGTGGCAATTTGTAATCACGGCTTACTTACATTCATTATGTTTCAGAAATTGACTAATAGCACTTTTAACCCACGAGTATGCGCGTAGTTGTTTTTCAACATAATTACATGCAACGGAAGAATAAGAAATCATACATATATTGTTTTCTAGTTAAATCTATATTTAAATAAAAGAAATAGTGCGCTGTTTTAATAATATATAATATACTTGATATAACGTTTTCCTAAATATAAAAATAAATCGTAAGTTAAAAATTAAAATATTTCTATGCATACTTGAGATTAGCACGTGATTTAATGTTTATTTTATTTGTATGTAAAAAAATCTCGCGTGTAATATATGTAATAAAGAGTTATTTTTTATATCGCTTAAGCAACATAAATAAATATTAAATAAAATAAAGCTCAATAGTCTAATATTTGGAAAACCTAATCGGAATACCACACAAAAGTATGGCCTACCATGCAAAACGCCATGGTACCATGCCAGCTGTCTATGTTAAATTTCCCATCATTAGTTTAGCCACTGATTGTGAGACATGTTACCATAAAAACCTCGACAACTTCGAAACGAACTGACTCAAAGTGGATAAAATAATAGTGTTTTGTAAAGGTCTCGAGAAGGGCTATAAAAATATGCAATAAAAATAGAGGGTTTTATTTAAAAGATTCAACCCTGACCTTGACGACTCAACGCCACCCAAGATCAAATTAATAACATTAGTGAATATTTTCTACACCTAGCGACCTTTTTTCTACACGCTGTGTATAGTATATATGTATATAAAAATACAAATACATGCAAAGGAACAAAAAAATACCGCACTCTTTTTATGACAAAAATATAAAAATATACAAATATGCAAATATAAAAAAATTATTAAATTATTTAAAAAAATATAAATATATAAGTAAATATAAAATATAAAATATAAAAAAAAGGAATCGTAATCTCGTCACATCCACGTCGTTGGTTTCGGGTTATGCAACAAGATAAATTACTTAAAAAGTTTTACTTATGTTTCTTTGCACATAATATACTTTTTCAAAAAATATTTAAACACAGATTATCATAGTACAAAGTGAGACGCTGCGTGAAGTTGGCGTCTCAGTTTGTCCTAAGTTATTTTCGTTGGTTTAATGGCTAGAATTAATTGTTTAAACTATCAAGAACTCTATAACTACTGAAAATAAAGCCAGAACGCTTAATTATTTTTGAATTTCCACGAAATGATACACCAGCTTCACACACCTGATCGAGGCATTTCGAGGTGCACAGTGTCGTAATGACGCGTCGCCCTATTGAATTGTCTATTTGCGCTATCGGTGCGTTTTATCGCCATTGATAAAACGACTTTCTCCCTCGGCGGTGAGACTTTAACCCGGGTGAGTTATGCGCGATCCAAAGAGCGACATTCATACGTGCATATTAATGGGTTATCTATACACATCTCAAACGGCGATTTGCATTGAATACGTCAAGTGTATGAATTTTTAAATCATGTATATGTATGTATGCATCAGCATCTGTGAATTAATTTTAATTGGCACTTCTGCCATTATTTAGATTTGTCATTTAGAAAACGGATTTATTATTTATATTGTTCTTTTTGGATAATTGTAACAGAATGATTTTCAATTAATGGTCATTTTAAATAACTGTATAGCAGGGTGATTTTTAATTAATGGTTGTTTCGAGTTGGATAACTGCACGCATTGGATTGCACAAACGACGCGATAGAATACGATGACTACGTCACACGACGTCGTCGAACTCTATTTGGATTATAACTATCAGACTTGAAAAATTCAAATAACTTCTCTTCTAATCGCGAACGGTGTTTGAAATTGTGACCGGTGCTCATGAAATGCGAGAGTCAAAGACGCAGATAAAAAATGGTAGATGAGAGTAATGCAGTTCGAATTCTTATTTTACCGCGCGTGTGCAAAGCTTAAGGAAATAGAAAATATTTTGAAAAATCTTGAAAATAACAGCACCGAAAATTCGAAGCAAAAAAATAATCGATCCGAGATTGAAGGATGCGATAGTACGTCGGAGGCGGAAAAAAAGAAAAAAAAATAAATTATACCGGTGCCAATTGTCATAATATCGGAGGAAAATAATATAGAAAGCGATGTGATATTGACACCCTCAATACGCCTATAACTAAACGGCCTTCTTTGGCAAGAAACTGAGAAGAAGTATTTGTGAAGATGTGACGTGTAGTCGGAGCAGAGAAGAAAATTGGTGGAGAAGAGCGTTAGCGGAAGAAGGTGG
Source organism: Lasius platythorax (assembly GCA_963971435.1). Lineage (NCBI taxonomy): Eukaryota > Metazoa > Arthropoda > Insecta > Hymenoptera > Formicidae > Lasius > Lasius platythorax. The sequence goes on along the minus strand of OZ020538.1, from coordinate 14,803,566 downwards.
AAAATTGATAAGAAATCAATCATATTGCCCAACACAAGAGAACAGAAGGCTAAAAAAAAAATCGTGAGAAATACATTACATTCAGTCTGTACCTTCTTCCGTCGGAGTAGCTTCCAATCAAAATTATTCATCCTGTTCGATTCGTCAATATCTCCTTATCTTCTTTCCTCGTCTCTTTGTTTTTTCGTTCTTTCGAATCGTCATAGACAGACGAAAGCGAGTTTCGCTTGACACTCTCCCGGTCAACTTATTCTCACGGTATGTAAATTCGCAACGCAACTAGATTTCGCTTATGCGTTTCAACGGAGCAAACGACGACGGCGACGACGATATCGAGGATGACGACATAAACGAAGAGCAGAACGAGACGAGTCGGGTTTTGTATTCCCGGCACGACATCCCGGCATCGCAGCGAAACAGCCATTCTGAGATACTCATTGTTCTCAGATCGCGCGCCCGAGGATACGTGTCCTTGGCATGGACAGCGGCATCCGCCCACCTTCGAACGAATGCACCGGGATAACTCGAAACCGACCGAGAGCGCGGGAATCCATTCGCGGACGAGAGCCCGTCAAGGTTCCAAACGGGATTTCACATTAGAGAGACGCTCTTGACAGACGGACAGTTGTACGTTCGTGAGGAGCACAGCAGGTTCGTGCCCAGGGTTGCCTAAGGGAAGACCCCCGCCCTTCGCACGGAGAATCACAAAACGCAATCACGTTACGAAATTCACGTTAACAATTTAACGATTGTCTCGCATCACAAATATATTCCAAAAGAGTTTATCGCGTTGAATATTTTTGAGTTGTATGAGACACAAAGCGGGTAAAAGAGACGGCGTTATTCTGTCGAACACTTTACTGATATACAACACACGTACACATGTAAACATACACACACCGCGAAACCTGATTCTAGAACCGTCGCGTGAACGCACCGCGAGATTACTTTGTAATTTTCAGGAAGATTTACGCGGCACTTTAGGATGCCCGCGCCGGGGGTGATTCGACGATGCCGAGATAGCCGGCCCCACCTCACCGAGGAAGTATACATGCCCGTGAAATCCGCATACTTGAGTTAACACGACCACCTTCCCGCCGTGCGCAGGTCATTCAAACACTTCAAGTTGCGACTACACCCATCCACCGCTTGGCTAAAAAAACGAGTCAACATCTTGCTCCGAGACGTCGCGAAGATTCGGAGACCTGCCGCGCTGCCATTTCTCTCGGCCACCCTGAGAGCGTAACTGAAAAATGGTACCGTCTACGCGAATCATACGAGTCCTCGGGACGACTCGTTTTACTCGTAATCACTTCTTTCTCCGTTCATAACCGAGCGAAAAGCTCTCTCGAGTCGAAAACAATCCTTCACGAGAATTAAGATGCTGTTCCAGATTAAAAAGTGTCAATTTATCCATGCCTCAACAATCTCAGCGGCGCTCGTTTTCCATCCCAGTGAGGGAACACTCCGGACGCGCACAAACACTCGCTCGGACTTTATCGACTGACCCTGTTCCGCGAACGGCGCTGTTAAACGCGAACGTTTCAACGGCGCATCTGCTGCGGCTTCCTCGCGATGTACAGAAAATATTGGTGACACGGAATCGCACGCGAGCAAAGCGAGAGCAAGGATGGCCGGTGCCGTGGACGACGAGGGTCAAGATGCATCTCGACGCGGAAGATGCAGGGCGGCGTACTGTCAAAATCTCCGTCGGGCGATTCCGCGGAACGGACGAGGGTGCTGGGGAATACGGGCATGCGTGATGACGCTTTCCTCTCCGACGTCGCCGACAGGAGGATAATCGAACTCCACCGGTGTCGATTGCCGCGCGGCGCGGAAGCAGGTAGCCTGAATGAAAGTAACGGTGCGACATATATACACAACGTTCTGGCCGAAGGCATTACACTCTCAGTTTTCTTGTACGGATGAATGACCGGAATAAAAATGGCGGATTGCTCCGAATCCAGCATGCTAATACTAGTACTGTCTAAGATTATAATGTGTAAGAATAAAAAGTTTAGAATATTGTTATACAATATATATACATATACCTACTTTATGTATTAAAACATATTTATTTTATATTTTATAAATAATTTTATGGTAATTATGCATATTAAGGGCGATTGGCTACTAATAAAGAAAATATAATATTTTTATAAATAAATTCAATTTTTGGTACAAATATGCAACTCTCTGTATTGTTAATATTTTAATATTTTATTTATAGGGACTACATAGGGAAGGGACACTAACATATACACATACGTAGGGGGGGGGGGGGGGGGGGGAATCCGATCCTTATTATTATTAGACTAAGCTAAACTTTTCTCTCTCTCTTTTTATTTTAAAAACCTTAATCGCAACGAGGATAATTTCACGACGAGAATGGCTATTGTCTTAATTCCAATGCATTATAGAGAAAAAGAGAGAGAAAAGTTTAGCTTAGTTTGGAATTGGCACGCTGGAATTTCCGTGGTCGGCGGAAGATTTCTCTGGCGGAAGATTGTCATACGTTAAAACGATGCAAAACAAGCGGACTTGAGGTGTACTTAGAAAATAATTACCACCGTAATTAAGGCATGGAATTTGTAAAGAAGATTATTTCCGGAAATCTACTTAAAAAGTCATTGTACATTTTATATTAAATTAGCGTTAATTAATCGGTGGTTCTAATTTAATTTAGCAATCGATAGACGCGTATTTTATATATATATATATTTATATATATTTATATATATTTATAAAAAATCTATCCAGGATAACATAACCGACACTGTAAAGAGTATAAATATCTTGGATTCCAAATATCTTAGGATGGAACCTTGGACAAAGCTATACAGAAACAATGCACGCAAGGAGTGCGATATAGGAGAACGATATTGTTATTAAATAAAGTGCTGTGACACCAAAGAATTTCAAAAGAGAATAAGCACAAAATTTATAACTCTATTATTAAGAGCATCATAACATACAGCAGTGAAATTTGGCCATTAAAAGAAAAATGGGAGAAAATTCTCAAGATAAGGGGGAATGGAATTTTGGAGAAGAGCGGCAGGAAAATTGGGTGGTTTATAAAATTTATATATTACGGCGTGACTTTTTATTTCTTACGCATCACAGATTCTTTGCCAAACATAGAGAGTCAGAAATAAAAAAATTCGAAAAATTATGGGGGTACAAAATATTGTACTACAGAAAATATTAGAACGGAACATCTTAAGTGATATGGCCATGTACAACGAATGAGAGACGAAAGATTACCAAAACAAGTTTTAGTATGGACACCAAGAGAGAAGAAGGGGGAAGCTGAGAAAAAGCGGAATAATATGCGCTTCGATAAAGATCTACATGTGATACAGTTATGTGTTATTTATCGAAAGTTAATTAATTGTCAAAATTATAGTGAAATTTCCCGATATGACTCTTATTTATTATTTAGAAAAGTTAATTATTCATTAATCACATCATAAAAGTAAATAATTTGTCGATATTGATCGCGATAATGTTTAAAGAAGAAATATGTCGGAGCGTTTCGCATCACTACCTTTCTGTTCGAGTGTCACCGCGGCAAAAAGCTAGATAGAAGGAATTCATAATAAAATGAGAGAGGGGGGGGAGGGGGAAGAGAGGAAGGACTAGAAGAAGCTCAATGGAACGATAGAGAGCGATGGAAAAAAAAAAAAAAAAAGATCATATATACGATCATATATATAATATGATTAATATGATTAATATTACATTAATATATGAAAAATTGTAACTAATTTCTCGTATCTACATATCTTTATGTAGAACCGGGACTACTACATAGAGAAGGGACACTAACATATACACATACGTGGGGGGGGATCAGATCCTTATTATTATTACTAAAACACTACCGTTACAGCAGACACTCACACGCAGCGAAAGAGGGAGATTGGGCAGGAAAGGTATAAGGGGAGAAAGAATTTTTTGGGAGGTAAAAAATAAGTGCGATACTTATTAGAATGCGTATCTTTCCTGTAATCAATATTTGACGTGATTCATATCAAGTATATTGAATGTACTTTACAGTTGCAGCGAATGTACTGAATTGTCCACATACAAATATGAAACATGATATTAGAGATCTAAGTAATTTACAGAGAATATTACTATGTCAATAGGATAATCTCAAGACTCTATATCCTATAATTATGTGATGTGAATAATTCTGAAGAAAAAATAATTTTGTTAGATGAGAAGAATAAAAATGAAAAACATATATGCAATAAATGCAAAAAATCCTTTTCAAGAAAGAACGTATTAAATAAACATAAAAAAAAGTTTCACAAATAGAAATATATTAATGTATATTTTAATATGTATTTCAATTAAAAATGCATATTTTTAATAAAAAATTGTGTATATGTGCGTAATTTTATATGTAAAATTAATTATAATTACCTTCACAAACATAAACATTTTAATTTTATTGTTTCTTATTTTAAAGAAATATTTTTTAAGTTCCTTTCATATACAATTAATAATATATGTTAGTTATCTACATAAAAATAAATTATATTAGTTATTGTGTATTTCAAACAAGATTGCTAAACACATTTACGATTGGTGTCAACATATCATTATTTAAAACGTGTATACTTGAGTGTAAATGAAGGGATACCAATTGAGGATACATTTTTAATTGTGCATACATGTTGCACACTTTATGAAACGAGTGTCATCATATATGCACGAGAAGTTTTAGAAATATATTGAGATAAAGACATTTGTGTTTGAGTGTGTAGCGGTAATGTTGATGAGTAGACAATTGTTAGAGTTTGGATAAAATATTTGAAGAATTTATGACCATCCTTTTAACACCTAGTGCAGAGAAAGCTCAGATAAGTATAATACGTTTAAATCAACTTTATAGAAAGATTGATATAGTTGATCAGGCAAAAAATTTTGAACATCAGAAATTTGAATACGAAACAATGTTGACAAAAGTTATAACTTTTAGCAATAAGGCTACAATTATAATTGTAGCCTTATTGCTGAAGCAGCAATTAAAGCTCCGCTAAAGAGTCGCCGAAAAACCATAAAACGATTATATCCCGAAAATCCGTTCGTACAAGAGATGTGGCAGCGTCGTAAAAAAAAAAAAAATATAATCATATGGAGAGACGGCAACTAGCTCAAATTGTGAACAAACTAAAGCCAGTAATTGATATAATATATTCAAAGAAATAATTGAAAATAGACAGAAAATAAAAGGCATTAATATCATGCCTCGAAAACAGAAGATTTCGAGAGACAATATCAATATAGCACAAATAATATGTGATTACATATTAGACATATCTGATGCTGATGTCAACTTTTATAAAAGAAATCATGAGTCTTATGTTACCACATGGTAAGAATATTTATATATACTTTGTGTATTGAAACATATTTATTTTATATTTTATAAATAATTTTATGGTAATTATGCATATTAGGGGCGATTGGCTACTAATAAAAAAAAATTGTATAATATTTTTATCAATAAATTCAATTTTTTGATACAAATATGCAACTGCCTGTATTGTTAATATTTTAATATTTTATTTATAGATTTCTAAAAGATTGAAAAATTTGACAATAAATATAGGATGTTTTATGCGCGTCTATGTTTTATGTAATGTTTTATGTGGAGTAAAAACGTTCATAATTTGCAAGAAATTGTAAGCAGTAAATTGGAAGAAAGAAATAATAAAAATATTGATTCACAAAAATCAATATTTACAAGAAATCCACATGTCCAGTAATAAAAAATAACAAAGAGTTCAATTAAAGTAAACGATGATTTTGCGATTTCAAATTATGTATGCAACAATGAAAAGGAAAATGAAATTGAAGAAAACAGTAAATCACTAGATTTTAGAAAAAAATGTTTCGTATAAAAATTTTATGACCGAGGGGGACATAAGATGGTATTATTGGTTTTGACCTTGGATAGTCGTTTGAAGATAACGTAAAGGTCACCTTCAATTTCTTAAATGGGAACTCCCATTTTTCATTGCATATTAATCTTGTTTCTTGTAGCTTACCACGAAAGCTTTTCAAAACACTACAATGAAGTATTTTTTCATTAAGTATTTTTGAAGTTATAAGGCTTGAAGTTTAGAAGGAAAGAACGTAAAACGTAAACGTAAAGAAATCGACCAATCCAAATCAAGTATTCGATTCTCCGAGAGCAGAAAATTCGATTGGGATTGGTCGATTTTTATATTTCTACACGGAGAGAAAATGTTTGTGTATTTCGTACCATATTTGTGATTTCATCATATCTTTATGTCATTTCTTGTCGAATTTTTCAAAACGTTTATTATAAGTTAATTTTTATGATCCTATGTACTAGAGGTACAGTATACTATATTTGTGATTTTATTATAATTTATTGTCTTATAATTTATAGATTTAAAAAAATACTTAAAATGATTTTTATATTCCTATGTTCGCATAGTAAGAATAAAGTACGCGCTATGAGGAGCCACCATCTGTTTTATATTTCTATCAATGGTATTTCGTATAAAATTTGTGATTTAATCATAATATCTATCATTCCTTGTCGAATTTTCCAAAAAGTTTATTATAAGTTAATTTTTATGTTCCTATGTAGGTACTAGAGGTACAGCATACTATATTTGTGATTTTATTATAATTTATTGTCTTATAATTTATAGATTTTAAAAAATACTTAAAATTATTTTTATGCTCCTATGTTCGCATAGTAAAAATAAAGTACGCGCTTTGAGGAGCCACCATCTGCTTCGTATGCTGCGTTACCTTAGAGATGCGTACTTATGCGCATTCTCGTTATATCGCAATTTTTTAATGTTATAATACAAATTATGGAAAATTTGTCTTCGCAATCTAATTATTGTGTAAATTATTTATCTATTTTCTGGCGAATATTGAAGGTTTTTGAGTATATAACATCTGGAGATTTCTAGAGATTTTTGATGGCTGATCTGGAGATATATATTATCCGGCAATTGGCAACTCTGCACCAATAATGCGATTATCCATGATTGTCTTGGGAAGAAATAATGCGGTGGTTTTCCGTTGCCTTCCGCATCGCAGTTATGTGATCTTTCCGTTGCTGCAACTCCGCTCACATGTGTTTGACATCAAACCCTTAAGGAAGTAAATCTTCGGTGGCCTCAATTCAGTAATAACAGCGCTGCTGCCAGTTGCTATTTATCGTAACCCTGATAAAGGGACCCTTACAGGTTGCTACCTCCCGGGTCAGAGGAACCTGGAGTTCGCGTGGGCAGGAGCACTCATTTCCCTGAAGTAGGACTATCTCAGTGAGAGTTCCTACCCGCTACCCGAGTATCTGAGTAAAATCCTTCTGGTTTGACTGCAGTTGCACGCTCGGAGCGTCGCGGTGGTGCGACTTCTTCTGGCTCTGCTGGTTGTACCACTTACTCTGGAGCTGGCGGTAGTGCAACTTCTGGCTCTGCTGGTTGTGCCACTTGCTCTGGAGCTGGTTGTTGAAAATCTTCTTCAGCATCTTCGTAGAGCGATTCGTTGGCATCATTAGATCGTCCAACAGCAGCCGCTGTCGTGCTGGAGCTCGAGCTTCTTGCCGTTGACGTTTGCGATGACGAACCTTGTGAAGGCTGCCTCCTCCTCCGCCGTGATTGCAAGGCTTTTGCGGCGGCTGCTGTTGCGCTTAAAGTTTCTATTTGCTCGGAAATACTTGACGAGCTCACAGAATCCTTCTTTGTGGCCGATCTCCTTGCAAGTAGGGCACTGCTTTATCATTGAATGGACAGTCCTTGTGCCAATGTTCGCCTCCGCAGAAACGGCACGGAACTGGTGGCTTATCGCTGCTTTGAGCGTTGAGTGGTGATTTGTTGCTGCACTGCCTGCTCTTTGATTGCGACTGATTGACCGTCAGCATTTCCTGCTTGATCGTCTCGAGGCAAATGACGGTTTGCTTTTCCACCTTGCTATAGCGCAGTCTTCGATTCTGTGTCCAGCAGAACGGCAACAACTTCGAACAGTTGCTGTAAGATACGCGGTTGGAGAACGGTTTGCAGTCAAAAAATATTAAATGAGAGTCAATTATCTTGCCACAATAAAAGCACCAATTCTCATTAAAAGATTTCACAAGTATTCAAGTCTTCGTATCCATTCATCCTATTTATCTATCGTATCTATCATTTTTCATCGTTTCATTAAGCATTTTTCGCAGACAGTCGTGTTTGGCGTCCCACGACAAATCTAACTTAAATGTCTAATTGTTCCAACTTAATAAATCTACCTTAAAAGCTAGTTCGAGAAGCATACTTAGAGTTAATTAAATATGTATGTTGTAGTCGCCAGTATTAAATAAATAATGGAAACATTTTATCAAAAAACGACCAAGACTGGACTAATAGTAATTCTTTATTAATTTAAAACATGACGTTTCGACCTTTGGTTTAGGTCTTTTTGAAAAAGACCTAAATCAAAGGTCGAAACGTCATGTTTTAAATTAATAAACAATTACTATTAGTCCAGTCTTGGTCGTTTTTTGATGAAATTTTTCCATTACATACTTAGAGTATTTTATATCTAATCTACAAGACATATATGCTAACGTATGTATTCTATTATCTAACTTCGATACGTAATATCTAATTCTACTTAAGCTGACACTAAACTATGCCCGTATTTGCCATTAGTAATTTATATCTAAGTAAAATCTCGTGGATCTTCTACACTATACGTAATTCGTGAATTATTTGACCGATTGGTGCCGTCCGACCCGTCAAAATTTTCGAGGGGTCGGACGGAGGTGTCCACCGAGGGATTGTTTTAATTGCGCACATTACTAATCGGATACGAAAATATTTCCCGATCGGACACAGATCCAATTGAACAAAGTTCTACATGGATTTATAATTTTCTGCGCGAAGCAAGATCCACCCATATCGACCTGGTGCTCGACACACTTATGTGTGTCGAGGTCAATAATTGTAACAATTACATATAGGTTTGCAACTTTCCACAAAGCGAAATTCACACTTTTCTCGTTGATAGAAACTGTATCCGATCGGGAAATATTGTCGTGTTCGATTGGTAATATGCACAATCGGAACTTATTCTCCACTGATCCTTAAACTCGCGCTCTCTCGCTTAAACCCACGAGAAACCTACGATAATACATGTCATTTTCACGTTACATACGTTGTACCGCGTAGATACGCGTATCGCTCTCGGGATTGAAAATCATTCATAATTCTTTCAACGAAGGTACCGCCCGTGTGGGGACTTATGAAATAATACGATACCATGTAGAATCGCGTTATGTTATCGTTTAAATTTATAGCGTCATATTTTCTTAAATTAATTATCGAGAAATTATAGAAATTGAAAACATATAATGAAGACGTATAAATAAACGGACAACAAATGACGAATAAACGTATACGCGTAATTTTTATATTATACGAAATATTCATATAAATTTTGTATCATTTTGTTCGAAATTGTAACTTTGTTATTTTAAGAAACAGAAAGTTCACCGCCTTCATTTCATTTTCCTGATTCTTTAGTTATTAATAAATACCAGATGCATTATATAATCGAGATATTCGATCAGAAATCGATCAAATAATTGACCATGAAGATGATAAAAAGTTTGAACATAATATCATCTAAAAAAAGATGGCGCTCAATTTTTCAACATTTCCTGGTCATATTTAATTCGCGTCACATATTGCTATAAATTTCGCTCGTTTTTTTTCCCTTATAATATATATCTATTATTACTATATTATATATATATATATATATATATACATACATACACACACACACACACACACACACACATACATATAGTTTTTATTACCTATTATAATTTATTATACCTATAATTTATGTTGTCAATCAGAGCAGTAGGCATATTAGTAGGAACAATTTCACGATTTACCGCGTTGCGTATGCGCGTTCGTAGGCAAGTTTTCCAATCGTTAACTTTTTCCTACGTTTCGAGAGTATGGAAAAAATTTTTGCTTCACTAGCAAAACATTGTACACGCGCACAAATAACGACAAATCAAATAGATACTTCTGTAGAACGCATCTACGTTCAACGTGGTGTCCTCTCGTCGCGAGACCGCGACATAAATTTAATCGTTTCTCATCACATGTGATTTGCCACAGATATTAGCCTACTCCGTACTTTTTCGTACAAATGTGGTTTCAAAGATCGCACAAAAGACAGGATTATCCTGATTGCTCACATTACCAATCGGACACAAAGATATTTCCCGATCGGGCAGTCTCGATCGGGCACAGTCTCAATCGGACACAGCCTCGATCGGACACAGATCCGATTGAACAAAGTTTTACATGGGTTTGTAATTTTCTGCACGAAGCAAGATCCACCCATATCGACCTGGTGCTCACTGACTGGAGATCAATAATTGTAACAATTACATATAGGTTTGCAACTTTCCACAAAGCAAAATTCACTTTTCTCGTTGATAGAAACTGTATCCGATCGAGAAATATTGTCGTGTTCGATTGGTAATATGCGCAATCGGGACTTATTCTCCACCGATCCTTAAAGTCGCGCTCTCTCGCTTAAACGCACGAGGAACCTACGATAAAACGTCATTTTCACGTGCGGAAGTGACGAGCCATAGGGTCCGCGTCTGCATCCGCGTGCGAGCGCGAAAACACACACACACACACACACACACACACACACACACACACACACACACACACACACACACAAACCAGATGTAAATAATCCGACCGTGCAACCTCCACGCGATACACCTTGTGTAATACTAATGCTGGCGGTACTGTAAACTTCAAGCCTTATAAATAGAAAAGTATTTAATGAAAAAAATACTTCATTATAGTGTTTTGAAATAGGGGGTTCCATTTAATAAATTGAAGGTGGGTGACCTTGCCCTAACCTTGGCGACCGCTACCCAAAGTCAAATTTTTATTTATAGAATTTATATTTTTCGAGATATTCCGAGATCCCAAAGAAATCTCAAATCTAAGATAATAAGAAATAATATTGAATGGTATATATACAGGGTGTGTAAAAAAAAGGAATCATAATCACGTCATTGGTTTCGGATTATGCAAACGAGATAAATTACTTGAAAAGTTTTACTTACTTTGTTTCTTTGCACAGAATATACTTTTTCAAAAAATATTTAAACAGATTATTGCAGAACCAGTAATTGATATAATATATTCAAAGAAATAATTCAAAATAGACAGAAAATAAAAGGCATTAATATCATGCCGCGAAAATGTAATATTTCGCGAGACTTTATTTATATTATCGCAGAAGTGATATGCGAATGCATATCAGACATTTCTGATGTCAACTTTTATAAACGAAATCATGAGTCTTTATGTTACCACATGGTAAGAATATTTATATATACTTTGTGTATTGAAACATATTTATTTTATATTTTATAAATAATTTTATGGTAATTATGCATATTAGGGGCGATTGGCTATTAATAAAAAGAAAATATAATATTTTTATCAATAAATTCAATTTTTGGTACAAATATGCAACTGTCTGTATTGTTAATATTTTAATATTTTATTTATAGGGACTACATAGGGAAGGGACACTAACATATACACATACGTAGGGGGGGGGGGGGGAATCCGATCCTTATTATTATTAGACTAAGCTAAACTTTTCTCTCTCTCTTTTTATTTTAAAAACCTTAATCGCAACGAGGATAATTTCACGACGAGAATGGCTATTGTCTTAAATCCAATGCATTATAGAGAAAAAGAGAGAGAAAAGTTTAGCTTAGTTTGGAATTGGCACGCTGGAATTTCCGTGGTCGGCGGAAGATTTCTCTGGCGGAAGATTGTCATACGTTAAAACGATGCAAAACAAGCGGACTTGAGGTGTACTTAGAAAATAATTACCACCGTAATTAAGGCATGGAATTTGTAAAGAAGATTATTTCCGGAAATCTACTTAAAAAGTCATTGTACATTTTATATTAAATTAGCGTTAATTAATCGGTGGTTCTAATTTAATTTAGCAATCGATAGACGCGTATTTTATATATATATATATTTATATATATTTATATATATTTATATATATTTATAAAAAATCTATCCAGGATAACATAACCGACACTGTAAAGAGTATAAATATCTTGGATTCCAAATATCTTAGGATGGAACCTTGGACAAAGCTATACAGAAACAATGCACGCAAGGAGTGCGATATAGGAGAACGATATTGTTATTAAATAAAGTGCTGTGACACCAAAGAATTTCAAAAGAGAATAAGCACAAAATTTATAACTCTATTATTAAGAGCATCATAACATACAGCAGTGAAATTTGGCCATTAAAAGAAAAATGGGAGAAAATTCTCAAGATAACGGGAATGGAATTTTGGAGAAGAGCGGCAGGAAAATTGGGTGGTTTATAAAATTTATATATTACGGCGTGACTTTTTATTTCTTACGCATCACAGATTCTTTGCCAAACATAGAGAGTCAGAAATAAAAAAATTCGAAAAATTATGGGGGTACAAAATATTGTACTACAGAAAATATTAGAACGGAACATCTTAAGTGATATGGCCATGTACAACGAATGAGAGACGAAAGATTACCAAAACAAGTTTTAGTATGGACACCAAGAGAGAAGAAGGGGGAAGCTGAGAAAAAGCGGAATAATATGCGCTTCGATAAAGATCTACATGTGATACAGTTATGTGTTATTTATCGAAAGTTAATTAATTGTCAAAATTATAGTGAAATTTCCCGATATGACTCTTATTTATTATTTAGAAAAGTTAATTATTCATTAATCACATCATAAAAGTAAATAATTTGTCGATATTGATCGCGATAATGTTTAAAGAAGAAATATGTCGGAGCGTTTCGCATCACCTTTCTGTTCGAGTGTCACCGCGGCAAAAAGCTAGATAGAAGGAATTCATAATAAAATGAGAGAGGGGGGGGAGGGGGAAGAGAGGAAGGACTAGAAGAAGCTCAATGGAACGATAGAGAGCGATGGAAAAAAAAAAAAAAAAGATCATATATACGATCATATATATAATATGATTAATATGATTAATATTACATTAAGCCCACTTTACACGATCTATAATTCGCGACAGAATTCGGGACAGAATTCTATTTATAAATTTTATTCATCGTGTAATACAGAAAACACGTGACAGTCAAATTATAACTAGAATTATAACTAGAATGCTCTATTTTTATGAATATTCGTGATTAGTGAATTGTAAATGACATAAACTACAATTTAACCTTTCGTATTTGATTAATAATTTAAAGCAGAAAAAGAAGAAAAATATACGTGACAATGTCTTGGTCCCGGGAGCAAGTTACTTGTTTATTAAGTGAATATAAGAAATATCCTTGTTTATATGTAGTAAAATCTATCAATTACAAAAATAAACATGCTCGTGCCGATACATTAGAAAAAATTCTTTCTGAACGCATGTTAGTATCTTGTCGTTTAATGAGAGGTTCAAGCAACTTAAGTAAATCTTTAAATTGTTCTTTATTTAATCTTAAAAAATTTTGATATGCTATTGGATCCTCGATTAAAAGTTCGTTATATAACAGGTTAAGCATACTTTGCTCTCTTCTGATATGCCATAATTTACACCAAATATTTCTTTTACGTTTACGTAGTTTACGTTTATTTCTATGAGCAAATATAGCTATAATTGTGGATATTATTGAAACTGATGTTAACATTAAAGAATTCTCCATAATATACTTATATTTACATATATTTTTTCATAATCATATGTCATATTTTTTAATAACCTAATCATGTCAAAGAAAGAAACAATCGAATATTTTAAACATAATTATAAATCAAATTATGGTTTGTGTAATACAAAAATTTTTTCTCATGAATAATTATATTCATAATTTGATACATAAAATTATAAATAGAATTCTGTCCCGAATTCTGTCGCGAATTATAGATCGTGTAAAGTGGGCTTTAATATATGAAAAATTGTAACTAATTTCTCGTATCTACATATCTTTATGTAGAACCGGGACTACTACATAGAGAAGGGACACTAACATATACACATACATGGGGGGGGGGATCAGATCCTTATTATTATTACTAAAACACTACCGTTACAGCAGACACTCACACGCAGCGAAAGAGGGAGATTGGGCAGGAAAGGTATAAGGGGAGAAAGAATTTTTTGGGAGGTAAAAAATAAGTGCGATACTTATTAGAATGCGTATCTTTCGTGTAATCAATATTTGACGTGATTCATATCAAGTATATTGAATGTACTTTACAGTTGCAGCGAATGTACTGAATTGTCCACATACAAATATGAAACATGATATTAGAGATCTAAGTAATTTACAGAGAATATTACTATGTCAATAGGTAAATTATATAAATTTATGTTAATTTATGTTAATTTATATATGTGTGTGTGTGTGTGTGCATGTTTATATAAAAATAATATTTAATATTCTCATGATTGTATTTGTTTACTTTATAAGGAAGAATCCTTCTCTTCTATATATAGATACACCATGTAGAGTTTTTGATATCAGTTTGAATTTCTAATGATCGCAAAAGCGATATTAATTTAAATGTGATATAGATATGATCCTACGCAATAAAATCTCTAGTGAAATATTTAAGTAATGTAAAATAAATGTTTATGTTAATTCTCATTGACCATTTTGATGTTGCAACTTGTATAAAAAATTATATTCTACTAACAATAAAATGAATAATAAAAACGCAAAATTGTTAATTAGAATGCATTTTTTAGTTAGCTTTCTCTTTCGTATTCAATATAATAATATATTAATAAGTGTTTTTATTATATAATGCTCACTTTACACGATCTATAATTCGAGACATAATTGAAGATAGAATTCTATTTATAAATTTATGCGTCATATGTTTTAATGTATACGTGTATTGCGATATATATTTTATTTTGTATGTATTTTACATATTCAAATGTTTTTTTGAATATGTAAAATACATACAAAATAAAATATATATCGCAATACACGTATACATTAAAACATATGACGCATAAATTTATAAATAGAATTCTATCTTCAATTATGTCTCGAATTATAGATCGTGTAAAGTGGGCTTTAATATCATGCCTCGAAAACAGAAGATTTCGAGAGACAATATCAATATAGCACAAATAATATGTGATTACATATTAGACATATCTGATGCTGATGTCAACTTTTATAAAAGAAATCATGAGTCTTATGTTACCACATGGTAAGAATATTTATATATACTTTGTGTATTGAAACATATTTATTTTATATTTTATAAATAATTTTATGGTAATTATGCATATTAGGGGCGATTGGCTACTAATAAAAAGAAAATTGCATAATATTTTTATCAATAAATTCAATTTTTGGTACAAATATGCAACTGTCTGTATTGTTAATATTTTAATATTTTATTTATAGGGTCTACATAGGGATGGGACACTAACATATACACATACGTAGGGGGGGGGGGGGGTGAAACCCGATCCTTATTATTATTAGACTAAGCTAAACTTTTCTCTCTCTCTCTTTTTATTTTAAAAACCTTAATCGCAACGAGGATAATTTCACGACGAGAATGGCTATTGTCTTAAATCCAATGCATTATAGAGAAAAAGAGAGAGAAAAGTTTAGCTTAGTTTGGAATTGGCACGCTGGAATTTCCGTTGTCGGCGGAAGATTTCTCTGGCGGAAGATTGTCATACATTAAAACGATGCGAAACAAGCGAACTTGAGGTGTACTTAGAAAATAATTACCACCGTAATTAAGGCATGGAATTGTTTTAGACGGTACATGCTAAATCCGCCCGAATAGGGGTACGGTACTTTCACGTTTTTGCTTCTGAATAGCATTCAGAAACTTTTAGAAAAAGTCACATAAATATCCGTGAATATCCTAGAAACGCATGACATTTCCAACATGAATGTAATGATCGTAATGGCATGAAACTAAAATCACGTATCACGAAAATATTCGTCTATATCACCGATTTACACATCGACATTGAAATTACACGTGAAATTACCAATTACAAGTCAAAATATACAATGTCTAATGCCTTGAGACAATTGTCACATTCGTATTTAACGAATGGAATACCATACTTTCTACAGTATAAGATACATAGGTATCTTATACCTATTCTGAAGCTCTTATTATTATTATTATTAATCTGTGAGTTCACTGTATTTGGCGATGTATCTGAATACATAAAATCACAGGCTTGTAAACATTCACACGATTCATTACACCGTCAAATGATTTCTTACATTAAAATTGATTAATTACGCGAAATACCAAATTGAATTTATGAAATAAACCACTAAATGCAATGGATGCACGAGCGAATTGCTAATAACCATATATCTTCTCATGACCGTTTTTTCAGATAGAAAGAAGATACCGGGAGAGAGAGAGAGAGAGAGAGAGAGAGAGAGAGAGAGAGAATGAATCTAAAAAAATTTATAGATTTTTTAAAAAGATAACGCAATGCAGGATGTTGATAAATGTACAAGTTGAACAAGGAGTATAATATAATTTACTATCTGCTGGTGTTCTCCCTGTCTTTTATATAGTTTCGCTTATATTTGCGCATTCCATATTCTATTCTATGAAAATAAGATCGCAAACAAGGATAATAAAATTAAAGCGAAATACGAAATTGAATTGATGAAATAAACCACTAAATGCAATTGATGCACGAGCAAATTGCTAATAACCATCTATCTTTTCATTATCGTTTTTTCAGATAGAAAGAAGAGACCAGGGGAGGGAGGGGAGAGAGAATAAATGTAAAAAAAATTTATAGATTTTTTTAAAAGATAACGCGATGCAGGATGTTGATAAATGTACAAGTTGAACAAGGAGTAGAAACTCCTTCGTAAGTAATGAATAAAGAGATATATTCAATAAAAGCCGGCCTATGTATCACAAACGAATGGGGTCAGATACTACTGGATTATCTAAACACAGAAGGTCTATTCTGCATGAATACCTACTTCAAGAAACCACCCCAAAGAAAGTGGACACAGAAAAGCCTGAACAACATGGTGAAAAACGAGATCGACTACATCCTCACTAACAACAAAGAGATTTGCACAGACGTCAATGTCCTTAACCGATTCAACACTGGCAGCGACCACCGGCTGGTGAGAGTGAAGATTATCATATAATATCTAATATTCCAAATATTATAGACTTTATTTAAATAAAAAATAAAAATTACGCGCTGCATTCTTAAAAACTACAAATTTAATGTTATTGTCCACTCAAATATGATATTAATATATTTTATTTTATCTTCAAGTTAAAATAATAATATATATAATAATATATATAATAATAATATATATAATAATATACAACGGGGATTAGGATGAGTGAAATTGAAAACAAATTGATATTATAGACAATGAAATATTTGGGGGTGATGATAGACGACCAATTATTGTTCAAGCAACATTGCGAATATGTATTAAAAAAAGTGGGAAAGAAAATTAGTTTTTTAAATAGAATAGAAAATTTTATATCGGCATATGCACGGTGCACGGTATATAGCGATCATAGTAGAGATGTTTATCGATATTCAAAATTACCGAATATTCGATATTATTTCAATTAAAAGGTTAATTTTTAGTTTATATATGTATGCATATGTATGCATATGTATGCGTATGTATACTCGGTGCAATATTATTATATACTTCCACGTGCAATGTAATATATTAATAAATATTGTCAATAAATCAATAAAGTTTAATTTTATTACAATCATCAAATATTTCTTTTACAATCTTTACTATGTAAAAACAAAAGTATTTTAATAAAAATTTTTTAAAATAATAAGGTTAAATTTATTGAAGTTTTTATTAAAAACAAGGATTATTCAATATTTTATTCGATATATTGACTGTTAATTCGATGTCGATATGAGTATTTTTAAAATTAACGAATATATTCAAACACGATATTTTTTTTCGATATTGACATCTCTAGATCATAGGACCACACTTTGAATACTGTTCAACGGTAATGATACATATAAGTAAGACGGAGATAGACAAGTTGCAAAAATTTGTTAAGAAATTAATGTGTTAAGAAATTGATATGAAATAATATATATATTTAATAATATATATGGGCAATTCCCGAGGCATTTCAACGTCAAATTCCACGTCGATTTCTTCCGAAATCTTTTGTAGAAAAAATGTACAGTATAAATGACATAATTTATAATGTTGAATGTAATCAACATTATAAATTATGTTATTCATACTGTACATTCTTCCTACAAAAGATTTCCAAATAAATAGACGCACTACGCTACTTGGTCGAGTCAGTGACGCGAGCACGGCGCGGCGCCTCATTTATTAAGAATTTATAAAAAATAGTCCATCGATTCTCCATAAAACAAAAAATATGTACACTTGCAGAATGAAATGGAGAATGAAATAGCATTATTTCAACAATTTTAAAAAGTGTACTTTTTAGTGAAATAAATTATTAAACATTTCAATTATTTATAACAATTATAATTAGCAATTTCTAACTTAACTATTTTTATAAAAAAGTTTGTTTCCTTAGCTTTAAAATGCAATTTTGAAAATATCTCTACGACAAATATCAGAGATATTAATATTCAAAGTTAACTTCATTTTTCACGAAAATTTTGTTTATAATTTCTGTAAAAAAAATATTTCGGCCAAATGCAAAAATACGTATCTCTTTCTTTTATATATATTTTACGTGAAAAAATTTCGTTCGATTTAAAAAATACTAAATAAAAAAAAAGTCGATTTTTGTCCGACGTGGAATTGCCTCGGGAATTGCCCATATGTATTATTAAATATATATATATATATATATTATTTCATATCAATTTCTTAACAAATTTCTTAAAGTTTTTTGAAACGTAAATAAAAAAATATAAATCACAGAAAAATCAAGAGACACGGCAGTGTCTCGCGCCAAGTACCGCGCAGGAGCAGCAAGACACTCCGTGTATAAAATACACACAAGATAGAAACTATCAAAAATATCATCCAAAAATAAAGCCTCTCTTAAAATTTTTATCAGGAAAGGGGACTTACCGGCGCATTTCTAATACCCAACCGCACCTTGCAATACTTTTTCATAAATACTCGCAACAGAACATAAGCCATGACGATGACGATTACGATTATAATCGACGCCGTTGTCTCGAACACTCCCGCCGTCTTAGAAACCGGCGATCCTCCTTCCACAAAAGATCAAGAACAATGTCCGTCGCACCACTCGCGAACCGTTTCGAAATTCAAGACATCGCGGACGATCAACAACAACACGATGCGAATACGTGGATCGAGATTACACAAAGACACCGACTTTCACACGAACGTTCGTTAATCCGCAGAGATCATCGATCGATAAACGCGCCAGTTACATTACGATTACGTTAATAAGCAAATCGCGCATTGAAATCCCGCGACGTTACGCGCGAACGAGCGCGATGCCATACGATACGATACGCGAGTCGGACGAAAAACAATAGTTAGCTAAGTGATAAACCTCATTTTCTAGCGGCTCGTTTGTCGACGTCTAGTCTGCCAAACAGGGTCGACGATCGTCGTACACGTGCCGTTACGAATCACAACAAACGACGACACTTTATGGACGCGGGAAACACCGCGATACGAAGCGAACGAACCACGTTAACTGAACGCGCGAAGACGCGACATATTCACACGGCACACTTTTCGCTTTTACGCGCGATTTACTTCACTCGCGTACTTCTCGATAGGCACACGATCGCGTTTGATAAAAGAAAAAGCTCGACCGGCGTTTCCTTACTCGTTCGTCAGCACGATAGTAAGGATTTTCACGGATCACGCAGACTAAAGATATACATTACGAACCCAGCGGCGTTCGCTGCCGCGATATGACTGCGACACACGCACACGCAACACGCAACCGACACTACTCTGGCGACTATCCCCTCCCCTTCGCCAACGCGAGTCACCGAGCGAATGAGCGCCGTGCGAAACAAAGAAACGAAACGTCTCAAGAGATAAATGTAAATTGTTAAATGTTTTCGAAAAAGTAGGAAATTTAAAAATTGAATAAATAAATTTGACACTAGCATTCAAATTGATTTAAACTAAATTAACATATTTACGAAAATATCTTAGAATTTTTAGCGCGAATTATACGCGTTACTTTTGTTCTTTTTATTTTCGAGATTGACCGGTTACACTGTCGCATAATTCGGCGGAAATAAATATAAGTCGCGTTAATTGCAAGCCGCGAATAAACGACAGATGAAGATTATCGAATTTTCGCGATGGCCGATTCATAATAAAGAACGTACAAAATTTCTCCTTTCATGTAATATTAATTTATTAATATTAATATTCACATTAAAGGGGGGGATGTATTATTGGTGCTAGTAATTACCAATGAAGCACAAACGGCGGTAATTACTAATGAAACACATATAATGTGTTTGATATCGCAATAAAATTGAGCGAATTGATCGACAACGCAAGCATCTCATTCGAATGGGGTGCAAAATATCGCGCATTTAAGTGCGGCGGTATTGCGCGTTAAAATCAACAGATTTTAATAATCAACGGACAATTCTGATCAATCTGACCTGAGAGGAGGAGCAGACCTCGGGCGCTAGCGGAGCAACTCTGGGGTATTTATTATTTATATAATACTTGTTATAAAAGGGGAAGGCTGTAGGCATTGATGGGATTCCCATGGAAGCTTGGAAATTTGGAGGCGGTGCAGTGAAGGAAAGACTGGTGGAAATATTGAGGCAGATCTGGAAGGAAGGCTATATACGCAAGGATTGGAGAATATCGATAATATTCCCATTGTACAAGAGAGAAGATTTAAACAAGGCAGGTAACTATAGAGTTATATCTTTGCTGTGTTCGGCTTACAAGATCTATGCCGAGATTTTAAGGAATAGATTGGAAGAGGAAGCGGAAAGATTGGATCTGTTGCCGGAAAGCCAGGCAGGATTTAGAAGAGGAAGGGCAACGACAGACAATATTTTTGTGTTAAATCACATAATACAGAGGGAGAAAGAGAAAGGAAGCAAGGAAGGAAAAGTTTATGCGCTGTTCGTGGACTTAAAAGCTGCTTTTGATAATGTGGAAAGAGAGCAACTGTGGAGAATACTCAAAGAGGAAGGTGTGGAGGCAAATCTTGTATGGAGGATGGAGAAGATCTACGAAGATTCGGAGGTAGCGGTAAGAGCAAAGGAGGAAGTTTCTGAAAAGTTTAGAACAACGAAAGGTGTACGCCAAGGATGTGTGATGAGTCCACTGCTGATTCTATTTGCATGTTACAGATCAACGAAGCTTCTATGCAGTCAACTCCGCTGTTGCGCATCGATCGGTGAGTGATTAATTTTATTACGAGGTAACGATTTTGTAGATATTTGATTGTAGAAGTGTAGATCTAGAGTGTAGATATTGTAGACTGTAAATTGTAGATAGTTCCGTTACCTCAAAATGTGAATGGATTACAACTAATTAGGATGAATATTTCAGTTTAAAAAAAAAAACATTTTATATATTATATTTTTTGTTAGAGCCAAATTAATTAACTCATTAAATTAATTAAAATTTATTTCTTTCAGTTCCTAATAGAATTACGAGATCTCATCCTAAAAATTTGGCTCTTCTTTTATTAATCTTCTTCTATTAATGCCGAAATCTCGTTTACATCATCAGAACTGCCAAAATTTTCAGTTTCAAAGTCTAATTTTCTTTCAGCATTAGATTTCTTTAATATACTCTTACCAGGCGTTTTATCGGAATTAATGTATGACAATGTGTCATCTAATTGAACTTCTGGTGTTTTAAACATTTGACTAAATGTTTTGGGAATCACAGTTGGTGCAGAGATAATATAAAATATAATAGGTACAAGACCATATAACCATATAACCATAACCAACCATATTATATTTTATACAAGACCATATAACCATATAACCATAACCAACCATATTATATTTTATACAAGACCATATAACCATATAACCATAACCAACCATATTATATTTTATACAATATTATATTTTATACAAGACCATATAACCATATAACCATAACCAACCATATTATATTTTATACCATATTATATTTTATACCATATTATATTTTATACCATATTATATTTTATACAAGAAACATTTTATATATTTTATATATTATATTTTATTCTTTAATTTTAGGATCCGCTAATTGCCTATACATTAATTCATCTTCTATATTAACAAGATTTATATTCGCAACGTATCGACTAAGACAATCTACGTGTGTCATTTTGCCTGACGACCGATGAATTCAAATTTATAATTTTGAAGAGTTACGCTCCAACGAGCTATTCGTGGGTTTATATTATCTTTTTCATCGCTAATACTAATGAGGTAGAACAGGGTAACGTATCAATGGCGCAGGAGTTGCACAATGTGAAAGACGTGAGTAGCTCAATAAGTAATATAATAAATAAACCGGAAAAAAGCGTTGAGAAGAAGATATATTAGAATCACGAGGGTAAGTTATACCACATTAGCGAAAACGACGCATCTCGCATGGATATTAAACTAGATGAGAGATACGATTGGGATCAGGGATCATGAGGGTCCGTTCAAAGTACAAATAAGGATAAACAGAGAAAAGGCCCTCAAAAATAGAGGTAAGAATGCGCAAAAAATTTTACATTGGCTGGTAATGAAATTACAAATTTGTCCAAGTGATGTAATAATGGTCAGTCATATGGCTGAGGTTAGATTTATGAATTATCAAGATGCAAATAAATGCCTAGATGCACTGGAGCAGACGAATTCGGAGAATGACTTATCAGCAAGAATCGAAGCGAGGAGTCTCACTTGTAAAGGAGTAGTAACAGACTGGCCTGAGGGAATTCCGGACTTCTGGGAGTGTATTGCGCGGACCACTCGCAAATAGTAAAAATGGAAAAAATGATCAGGAAAAAGTAAGATGCTATCAAAAGAGAATGGGCACAAGAAGATACAGGCAACATTATATTAACGATGAATGGGAGTAAACTACCATATATAATAGGATTATACGAAAATACATTTCACATAAAAGTAAGACCATACGTAACGATGGTTAAACAATGTTACAAGTGTTTTAGATACGGGCACATAAAACAATGGTGCAAAAGCGAGGAAAAATGCATTATATGTGGAGAGGCTAAACATGGAACGTGCAGTAAGACGGTTAGATGCGTAAATTGTGGCGGAGCCCACAGATCAACAAATAGAACGTGCAGGGTCTACGGAAAAAATAGAGATCTGCACTTAATAATGGCCTACCATAACTGCTCTTTTAGAAGTGCAGAGAGAATATTAGCAGGAAAAGAGACACAATACGACAGATATGAAGATCCGGAAAAATGGCCAAGGTTAACGACACCAAAAAATACAGGGACAAGGGAGAAACATATAGAAAGAAGAATGGAAGAACAGGAGATAGAAGGTAGAAAGAACACAGAGAGTATAGAAGAAAGAAAAGAAGAAGAGAGAAAAAAGGAGAAAATGAGAACAGTATCTAAAGAAAACCAAAACCAAGAAAAGATGAAGAAAATTAGTAAAGAAGAAAATAAAAGAGAAAACTACTATGCTCAGTTTGATACTAGGGAGCTTGAAATTACAAAAGAGCGACAGGGGGTCGGCCTTAAAAGTACTATAAAGACAGGGTCCTCAGTAAGAAACATGGAGGCACAGGAACAAGCCAAGAACACAAAGGATACGACAGAAAGTGAAATAGATATAGTGAAAAGGTTAATGGAAAAATTGATATTTTACTTGAAAAAAGATGAAAAGTTAAAAAATATGGTAATAACAAAATTACAAGAAACAGGAGTAGCAATAGAAAGAGAATTGGAAGAGGAGGCGACACACATCCCTGAAGAACAAGCAAAACGAAGAAAAGAGGTAAGGGAAATAGAAGAGAGAAGAAGAGAAGAAGAGATAATTTATCAAATAAAACAGAATTTTTGGAAAAGCAATGACGAGGAAAGAAGATTGAGACGGTAATAGAAATTGAATCCAAAATGAATAACAAGGACATGTTGAAGATAATAACATGGAACTGCAGAGGATATAGAAGTAAAAAGAACGAATTGGGAAAAATAGTACAAGACTACGACATTATTGTATTGACAGAAACGAAATGTCAGAGTAGTCGAAATGTATATTTCTCAGGCTTTAAAACTTATTATAAAAAGAGCATAGGAAATAGCGGAGGTATAGCAATTAGTGTTAGAAACAATTTAGAATTTGAGATAATACAACAGTGGGATAATATAGGAGAAGAAGTGGATGTCATTGGAGTCAATATTAATAATGTGAAAAAGAAATTTAATCTAGTGGCGGTATACAGAAGACCGGGAGGAGTTCTGCCGACAAGGAAATGGAGAAAAATCTTTTTGTTTGATAATCGACAATTGGAGTCAATATTTGTGGGAGACTATAATGCGCACAACACTGTATGGAATTGTCAAAATACGGACAGAAATGGAGAAAGATTGTGGGAAGTGACAATAGATAACGACATAATATGCCTTAACCAAGATACAATTTCCAGAATAAGAAACGTAGGACAAGAATCGTCTAATATTGATTTGATATTTAGTACAGTGGAAATAGTGGATAAGTTGGAATATGAACAAATCCCGGATTCATGGGGTTCGGACCACCATCCATTGGAGATCAGGATAAATGAGAGTGTGATTCCATATAGAAAGAAAACAAATAGGATTTCAACAAAAAAGACAAGATGGGAGGAGTATAGTCAAACAATGAATAAAATAATAGAGAAGAAAAGAAGCAAATTTAAACAACTTCAGGAAAAGAATGGAGAATTAGGAAACAAATATAAGGATTTATAGGAATCGTTACAGAGATCGTGAAAAATATTACAGAAGGGAGTCCCAAAAATAACAAGGAAGAATCACAAAATTCTTGGAATATGGTTGGACAATAAGTTAAGTTTCCATAAACAAGTGCAACAAGTGAAAGGAAAAGTAAACAAAGCTAATGGTATAATGAATTATTTAAACAAGATAAAAGGGATAACCTCTTCCTCTTTTGCGCGGAACCATTGCATCATAAAGATGTAGAGACGTTGAGCTCTGATAATATCCGCACAGGTAAGCTAATAAAGAGGTAATCGATAGGCCCTTATGGTTATTATTAAAATTTTTTTCACGTGCAATGGCCTTAAAATATCTAAGATATACATATACTCGTTTTGTTGGAATACTGAACTAAATAAGAACTCACCGAGCGAGTGTTTGTCTTTTGTTTTGAATGCCTTACTTTTTTCACCGCGCAGTTGGTACACCTTACTGTAGAAGGAGAACGCCAAATAAACGCGATTATTTGCAATAGAATCGTTGCCTGAATAAATTGTGAAAGTATTTAGTAGTTTTATGGCAAAAATAGAGTGATTTTGTTCAGATCAAATAATCGGACATCAGATTTTTTTATTCTATCGGTCTTACGAATATTTATATATTTAAAGACAAGTCGACATTTGAACATTTATAGTCATACTTTAGTTTATTATTTTATTTTAAAATTTTGCTTAGAAATCAATTGTAGAACCTTTCGTTCTGATTAAATAAAAAATCGTTAGGAATGGTATATTCGAATATTGCATTCTCATACACGGAATGATTTCATTCACGTAACGGCAATGCTGATTTGTGGCACCGCCTGTGACGGCTATTTGTATTAAGATGAATGTCCTTGCAGATGGTGGTTGGAAATGAGTAATGTATCGCGAGTATATGCACAGATCGGGAATAAATACAAAAGATTCAGGGATCGGGAATAAATACAAAAGATCAAAAGGGATGGAAGTAAATACTGCCCTCATGCTGTACAAAAGCATAGTTTTAGATCGGTAACAGATTCCAGTAACTTTATCTACTATCCAAAAGAAAGTTTGTGGCAACTAAAATTTGAGAGGGCTCAATATAGAGGAATAAGAACAGCCCTGGGGTATAGGAATAGTACGCCTAATAATGTAATAATTGGAGAAGCTAAAGGCTATTAAGAGACAGAGCAGGTTTACTTGCAAGAAATTTCTTGAGCAAGATATTGACATATGGAGAAAGAGATATATGTAGTAAATTAGATGAGCTGACATGGCAGGAAAATATGGCCAGATATAGACAACCCACACATAAGAAATCTATGATTGGAGAAGCATGGCAACGAGTAAAATGGATGGAAAATAAAGTAGAAGATAATAGAAAATATGAAATATTCAATACAAAATATAAGGTAGTTACGAAGAATATTGAAGTAGATTTGGAGACAGGATACTATAAAAAAGAAGAGAAGAACTGTAGTAAAGAAAAGCTTATAGAAAAAATATTTGAAAAACATGAAATAAAGAATCAAGCAACTATAATATATACAGACGGATCAAGAAGGAAAGGTAGCAGATCTACGGGAGCAAGTCTGGTAATAGAAGAACAAGAAATAGCATACAAGATTAGTATGAACAAGTTATGTTCGTCGTATACAGCAGAGGCCTTTGCAATAAAAGCGGCTTTAGAACTAATGGAAAAGGAAGCAGAAGAAAGACCGAATACTATTGTGATACTTACGGATTCCAAATCTACACTACAAGCAATTAAAAACAACTTAAATGAATACAAAAATAAATATGATAGAGAGATAAGAAGAAGGCATTTCACGTTGGAAGAACACAACAAGATGAAAATATATATATGGATACCGGCACATGAGGGTATTATGGGAAACGAAATGGTGGATCAATTAGCAAAGGTGGCGACAGGAGAAGAAGAGGACACACTACAATTATAGTTCCACTGGGGGATTTGAGAAAAGAATTTAAAAAAGAAACATGGAACATAACCCAAAATTCAATAACTAGACAAGCAAATTACAAGGGTAAATATTATTTTGAAAAGTTTTATGACAGAAATAAGAAGAAGCCATGGTTTCATAAGAAGAATTTCAGCAGATATTTTGTCACAATGATAAATAGAATTAGAGCAAATCATTTCAACCTCAATGAATCGCTCGCAAGAAAAAATTACATAGAGGATACGAGGTGTGAATGTGGAGGGGAGAGCGAAAGTCTGGAACATGTGCTGTGGCAATGCAGTAGGTATGATGAGGAAAGAATTAAAATGGACGCCGAGCTACGTAAGAGAGGAATTCTGGGTAATATAGATGTGACAAGAACAATCAAAAACAGTGACTGGGTTACGAAATATTAATGAAAAAGGATATTTCTGCTGATATATTCTCTGATTAAACGGTCTTAAATCAACGTTTTTATTAATAATAAAATTTTTATAATTTATGTATCAGGATAAAAGGAATTTTATAATTTAAATGTCACAACTTTGTTTGCAGTTGTTGGGAGTTTTTTTTTTTTGCAAAAAATATTTTTTCCCTTTATGCACTTTGTCAAAAAGGAATCTTCATATTCTTTGTATTGATGTGTATAAAATTTAATTATACAAGCTCTATATTAAATGTATAGCTTATGTGAGTGATACCTCAGATCTGCGCCTATAGTTTTTCCTCGCGGGCTAATTGCAACAATAATTGCATCTAATATTTCCGTATCACGTGCGCGTTGATTCGTGTCGCATAATGTTGCAAGGATATACACGCAAATTAATAGAGCAATAAATATATGTGAGAAATAGAAATGCAATCTCCGATCGAATAAATTGGTGAGCTTTATGACGATGTTTTTCGTCATTTCTCACAGCCAAGTTATCAATCAATATAAATGAATGGATTACAAAAAATTAAAATAAAATCAATACAAGAAAAAATTTATAAGAATAAATTATTATAATTATAGAATTATTTAGACAATTTATAATCACACACACTCACAATTAATAATAATTGTGTTCTTTATAAAATGGATTAAGTTAAATCTGCTATGTATTATAAAATTGGCAGAAGAACTAGAAGCTAAAGATCACAAACATTTTGTATTAACAGAAGATCTCGTCTTCCGAAAATATGCGGATAAGAACTTGTTTGTCGTACCTGAGAATATGATCAACAATGTCATACGTATTTATCACGACGAAATGGGACACATCGGTATCAACAAAACGGTACACGGTCTTTTAAGCCACTAAATATGTACTTTTGCTTTATAATATGTTGCTTTTTGCGAACAAAAGGAAGGACAAAGGAGTCAAAAAATAGCGATTTCGATTCCTGATAGAAAGAAGAGAGTTCGAAGAAGGTAGAGTCAGAATGCGACCTTACGAGAGATTAGTAGATTAGCGAACGACTGCGAAATCGAAAAAAAGTTGAGCGAAGGACTGCTCGTTGTGCGAAAAAGCGAAGGACTGCTCGTTGTGCAAAAAAGCGAAGGACCGCACGTGTCGCGAATTAATTATTAATAAGCGTTTTCAAGTAGAGTTATTAAATAATTAATTGTATAAAGTTTAGCCCTTACCTTTAATGGAAAGGTTTAGTTTGTATTTCTATTTTTTTAAATAAATAAGTTTAAAACCTACACATGTAAAGAAAAAAGTTGAAAAAAATATCAACTTTATATATATTTATATATATATATATATATACAAAGTGTCCCAAAAGGTATAGTCATAAATTTAAGAACTTGTTAATAATGTTTTTGTGAATCAAAAATGTTAATAAGCTTATGTTCGATTATCAACTATTACTGAGTTATAGATCAATTAAGTAATGGCTCAATGTTAAGAATTCCAAAATTCGCCGTTGTGAAATGTGTATATAAGAGAAAGAAAATTATTTTGAACAATTACTTTAATGTTTATTGCATTTTAAACGTGTTAATTTAATGTTAATTTTGAAAATTAATAAGTCTAAAGAAATAAATGAATTGATCAATAACTCAGTAACAGTTGATAATTGAACATAAGTTCATTGACATTTTTGATTCACAAAAACATAATTAACAAGCCCTTAAATTTGACTATATCTTTTGGGACACCCAGGATATATGTATATATACTTATATATATTGAAAAAAGAACTAACATGGCAGATTGTTTCTAAAATAAACCGCTAAATTTTTCAAACTTATAATTATGCGTATAATCTTCTCTCATGAGTAAAATGTCGAAGTAGATCAAACTTTCGTGATATATCTCAGTGAGTAAAAAGAACACATATAAATGAACATAATTCTACTCACCGATACTGCAAATTTGGAACCGGTCGTGTCTCAGATCTGTAACAAAAGTATATAATTTTGTGTTATCTAATTTAAATTTAATAGTTTCTTTATAATAATCAAAACAGATTGATATTTGTATAGATTGCAAAAAAAAATATCAAATAAAACTTGCGGCTGGAATAAAAACATTATAAATAATTTTTAAATTTTGATTTTAAATAGTAATTTTTTTAAGTAAAAACTTAAGAAAAAATTGTAAATTATTTTTGTGAAAAACAAATTAATTATTAAAAGTCAAGAAAAATCAATTATATTTTAGCAAAAAAATTACAATAAATAAATAAGTAACAAACCACGATGTCATTAAATTATTAGTATACTCGATCATAATTTTCTAACACGTTGAAAAAAGTATCGAATAGAATTCATATATTAAATTATAAAAATTACTAAATGTTTTATATATTTATGTATACATATATATACTAAGAGATTATAGAAGAAATAAAAATTTAAAATTATTTTATTTTGTTAAATTATTAACTATGTAATATATTGCAATTATTTAACTTGAATTAATAAATATAATCTAATTAAAAACTAACAAAAAAAGATACTAATAAATAACACACTATAATTTAATTATAGGGAAATATTTCATTATCACCTGAAATTAATATTTTAACGCAATTTATTAACATGTGAAATCTACCTTTGAGCCGATCCTACTTGGCCCGAACCGGATCCTCCGGTACTGCAGTCGGTAGATCCTCCCTTCTCCCTACAACACAAAAGATATAAATTAATTACATAAATAAATATATACATTTAAAATAATTAATCGCATATTCTTTAAGAAATCTAAAGTCAACTTTTTCTTGAATAACAAAAATCTCTCGAATTTCTGTTTATTTCTCCTTATTTCATAACTATTTTAACTTTTTGACATTAAATATATTTTTAACTTTTAACTTTAAATCAAAATTTTATTAAAATAGAATCTACACAAAATCAATTAGATAATAAAGCAAGCAGTGCTATATATTTATATCCTTTAAAACTTCGTTTGGCAAAGAATCTGCGATGCATAAAAAATAGAGTCGGACCGTAATAAATTTTATAAACAAAAACAATTTATATTACTAAGAAAACATAAACAAAAGAAAATCTTTCTAAATAACTAAAAAATAGTAACAAAACGAATAAAAAAAATTAAATATCAATATAAAATGTACTAACTTTTACCAAATGTAATAAAATCTTGAAATATATATATGTTTTGCATCTGATAGTTTTTTTGTGATGTTCAAGAACGATTTTCGCAACTTGTATAAATTGTATCAGTCCACAGATGTCATATTAGAAACCAATTATCATTGATGTTTAATTGCACACTTATTAATCATGAAGAAGTATGTGTCTTTGAAAAGCAGGAAATCCAACATATGATTTTGAGCACTTGTTAGAAGTATAGTACTTTGCATGAGGACCACTTAATATACGATGCCTCAGATGCTGAGCTAATCATGATTTATGTCTGTATACATATTTATAATAAATATATGCTATCATAATAGCAAATAATATTTCATTGTTATCTGTAATTTTACCTGTATATTTTATTGCAGACATGACATTTGAAATCCTCTTTGTAAAAGTCGCAGCGAGTAAAATGTTTTCTAAACTAATGCCTTTCATTGAATATTTTTCCACATTGAGTACACTAAATAACATAAATCTGAAACAAAAAATTATTTGTTTCTATTCATTAAATATTCATTTTGCACATATATTTATATAGATAATAAGATTCAAATATATATAAAAAAATAATGTATTACAATTATCTATTTTTTATTCTTCTTTCTTTTATTTACCTTCCTTGTAACATTTCTTTGGGTTTGGAAACAGATACATCAGCTGAGATTGCAGTTTAAATGAGTGATTTATCTTGGGAAATTACTTTGCTTTTTTTCATTAAACTGTTTTCTAAATTCAGGTAATCTAATCCTTCATACTTCTTTCAACATTGCAATTCTGTCTGCGTACTCTGCTTCGATATGCATAAACCTTTAATCAATAGAAAAAATAAAACAATTGCAAACATTTCTATAATAAATATATGTTTACATTAATCAAATTATATAATCTTTTTAGAAGATAAAGTTGTAGGCAGAAATATTTATTACTAATTAATTATATAGAGAAAATATATAGAGAATTAAGAGAAAAAAATGAAGAATTAATAACAGGCGACTAATTAACACTGACTAATTACTTGCCACTAATTACTGTTAGGGCACTCCTGATACACACTCGATGGAACGCGATGTTCCTTCATTTACGCGGCACTCCCGACATTCGCGACGAGAACGAGAAAATGGCGGCCAAGGGCAACGTTGACCGATACGACCGATACGACCGATATATCCCCCTCCCTTCACCTCGCGGACTACTTCTCGGAACAAAGAAATACCGGCCACGAATCCGAAATTTATTGAGACGATTACTAATTATTGTCGCATATCTCGATTAATAAGAGAAATCCGTTTGACTCAACCATAAACCACTACGAGCGAGCAAAAACGCAAAACGACGTGTCGCCATCGCCTGTGCAGCGATCTATGAATACGTCGTCATTTTGCGTTTTCGCTCGCTCGCAGTGGTTCATGTGATTGAGTCGAACGGATTTCCCTTATTAATCGAGATATGCGACAGCAATTAATAGTCGTCTCGATAAATTTCGGATTCGCGGCCGGTATTTCTGTCTCGCGAAGTAGTCGCGAGGGGCCGATGGGAGGAAAGGAGGGAGGTGCCGGTACGACAAAAACGCCGATTATGAATACCGAGACACAAATAATTCGAATACGACTAAATAATATTAAAGTACACGTTTGAACGCGATCGCGGACACTACTCGCGAATATACGATCGTACGATACACATCATACACGCGAATCAATCCCGATGAAAAATCTCGCGCGCGAACACCATGGAGATCTACGGAGTTCTTCTTCTACAGTAAGCGCCGATAGCGCTTGTGCGGCCGCTAAGAGAACCACTATAGTCATATATTTAAGGATTCGATAATTATGTATTTTCAGTCAAAAATGTCAATAAGCTTATGTTCGATTATCAACTGTTACTGAGTTATGGATCAATTAAGTTATGGCTCAATGTTAAGAATTCCATGATTCGCCGTTGTGAAATGTGTATATGAGAACAAGGAAATCATTTTGAACAATTACTTTAATGTCTATTGCATTTTAAACGCGATAATTTAATGTTAATTTTGGAAATTTTAAAATCTAAAGAAATAAATGAATTGATCATAATAATTGATAACTTAGTAACAGTTGATAATTGAACATAAGTTAATTGACATTTTTGATTCACAAAAACATAATTAACGAGCCCTTAAATTTATGACTATACCTTTTGGAACACCCAGTATATACGTATATATACTTATATATATTGAAAGAACAACTAACATGGCAAATTGTTTCTAAAATAAACCGCTCAATTTTTCAGACATAATTATGCGTATAAACTTCTCTCATGAGAAAAATGTCAAAGTATATAAAACTTTTGTGATATATCTCAGTGAATAAAAAGAACACATATAAAGGAACTTAATAATATTAACTAAACATTAATAAAATATTAGTATACTATACTCAACTGTTATGCTTAACTTATATACTTTTTTGAGTCTCTTATAAAAATTAAAATAAATATAAATAAAAGCACTTTCCGTTTTTTATTAGTGATATATCATTGCTATATTTCTCATTAATCGCATATTCTTTGAGAAATCTAAAGTCAATTTTCTCTTGAATAACAAAAATCTCTCTCTAATTTTTGTTTATATCTCCTAATTTCATAACTATTTTGACTTTTTGACATTAAATATATTTTTAACTTTTAACTTTAAATCAAAATTTTATAAATAACAAAAACAATTTATATTACTAAGAAAACATAAACAAAAGAAAATCTTTCTAAATAACTAAAAAATAGTAACAAAACGAATAAAAAAAATTAAATATCAATATAAAATGTACTAACTTTTACCAAATGTAATAAAATCTTGAAATATATATATGTTTTGCATCTGATAGTCTTTTTGTGATGTTCAAGAACGATTTTCGCAACTTGTATAAATTGTATCAGTCCACAGATGTCATATTAGAAACCAATTATCATTGATGTTTAATTGCACACTTATTAATCGTGAAGAAGTATGTGTCTTTGAAAAGCAGAAAATCCAACATATGATTTTGAGCACTTGTTACTAGTACTTTGCATGAGGACCACTTAATATACGATGCCTCAGATGCTGAGCTAATCATGATTTATGTCTGTATACATATTTATAATAAATATATGCTATCAAAATAGCAAATAATATTTCATTGTTATCTGTAATTTTACCTGTATATTTTATTGCAGACATGACATTTGAAATCCTCTTTGTAAAAGTCGCAGCGAGTAAAATGTTTTCTAAACTAATGCCTTTCATTGAATATTTTTCCACATTGAGTACACTAAATAACATAAATCTGAAACAAAAAATTATTTGTTTCTATTCATTAAATATTCGTTTTGCACATATATTTATATACATAATAAAATTCATATATATATATATATTTTCAAATGGAGACATTCATACTACTCTGAATTTCAACGGGCTAGAAGAGCCAAACGCGGATGATAGTGCGTTAATTTAGATGAAAATTAATTTTTCATCGAAATTAATTTGCTGTGCACAGGGCACAAATTTTTCTTGGTTCGATACCAAGGAAATAAATTAAATCTCATATTCGAGATATTAATTTAAGTAAAACCCCTTTGACCCCCCTAAAGAGTTGTAGGCGAGAAAAATATCGGGGAGAAGTCGCTGAATCGGGAATCGAACCCGAGTCTTTCGCTTGCCGGGCGACTGCTCTTACCACTGAGCTATTCAGACCCCTTCACCACGATACTTCTCGTTCGCCTATAACTTGTAAATAAATATGTTTGTTGATAACGTCATCTTTCAGCCGACGTGAAATAACTAAGGAATATTTTAGGCTCTCAATTTGAAATACAACTTTGAATTTCAACGGGCTAGAAGAGCCAAACGCGGATGATAGTGCGTTAATTTAGATGAAAATTAATTTTTCATCGAAATTAATTTGCTGTGCACAGGGCACAAATTTTTCTTGGTTCGATACCAAGGAAATAAATTAAATCTCATATTCGAGATATTAATTTAAGTAAAACCTAATTTAAAATTGATTGACGATAGTGTGTGCAGAGTTGATTAGAATAAGAGATAGGCAAAGATATATTTTTTTTTTATAGACTAAAGGTTTATGCATATCGAAGCAGAGTATGCAGACACAGAATTGCAATGTTGAAAGAAATATGAAGGATTAGATTACCTGAATTTAGAAAACAGTTCAATGAAAGAAAGCAAAGTAATTTCCCCAGATAAATCACTCATTCAAACTGCAATCTCAGCTGATGTATCTGTTTTCAAATCCAAAGAAATGCTACAAGAAAACAAGAAAGGTAAATAAAAGAAAAAGAAGAATAAAAAATGTATGATTGTAATACATAATTTTTTTTCTTTTATATATATATAAAAGAAAAAAAATTATGTATTACAATCATACATTTTTTATTCTTCTTTTTCTTTTATTTACCTTTCTTGTTTTCTTGTAGCATTTCTTTGGATTTGAAAACAGATACATCAGCTGAGATTGCAGTTTGAATGAGTGATTTATCTGGGGAAATTACTTTGCTTTCTTTCATTGAACTGTTTTCTAAATTCAGGTAATCTAATCCTTCATATTTCTTTCAACATTGCAATTCTGTGTCTGCATACTCTGCTTCGATATGCATAAACCTTTAGTCTATAAAAAAAAAAATATATCTTTGCCTATCTCTTATTCTAATCAACTCTGCACACACTATCGTCAATTAATTTTTACACAGACGTCAGTTTAATTATTAGATAAACGTTAGTATCAGACTCACACACTCTATCGACGCAGAGATCTACTTTTTCACGTTTTATTTAAGAGATTCGCCAATATCTCACATCCATATAATTATCATAATGCAAGTATACTTACGTACAATAATATTCGTTGCTTGCTCGTGTAAGACTGAACTTGTAAGGCAAGCGACGATACGACGCAAAAGTGCGCGCCTTTCACGTCATCTTCTTCTTCTTCCGATGCCTTTCATTGAATATTTTTCCACATTGAGTACACTGAATAACATAAATCTGAAACAAAAAATTATTTGTTTCTATTCATTAAATATTCATTTTGCACATATATTTATATAGATAATAAGATTCAAATATATATAAAAAAATAATGTATTACAATTATATATTTTTTATTCTTCTTTCTTTTATTTACCTTCCTTGTAGCATTTCTTTGGATTTGGAAACAGATACGTCAGCTGAGATTGCAGTTTGAATGAGTGATTTATCTGGGGAAATTACTTTGCTTTCTTTCATTGAACTGTTTTCTAAATTCAGGTAATCTAATCCTTCATATTTCTTTCAACATTGCAATTCTGTGTCTGCATACTCTGCTTCGATATGCATAAACCTTTAGTCTATAAAAAAAAAATATATCTTTGCCTATCTCTTATTCTAATCAACTCTGCACACACTATCGTCAATTAATTTTTACACAGACGTCAGTTTAATTATTAGATAAACGTTAGTATCAAACTCACACACTCTATCGACGCAGAGATCTACTTTTTCACGTTTTATTTAAGAGATTCGCCAATATCCCACATGCATATAATTATCATAATGCAAGTATACGTACAATAATATTCGTCGCTTGCTCGCGCAAGACTGAACTTGTACTTGTAAGGCAAGCGACGATACGACGCAAAAGTGCGCGGCTTTCTTGCCAGCTAAACAGAAAAAGAAACTTGCCAAGTCCTTGAGTGAACGATAACCGACATAGAAAAAGGAGACGGTGTACTATAAACACTGGACGCCGCTGTACTATAAACACTGTCGCCCGACAATGCGACTCTATTTTCTAAATATTCCAATCCGATGACCCCGGTGACCCCGCATCGATACTTTAAGATATACGTTTTCAATCGGATCCAAATATATATACATAAGGGTCTCTATACTCTATATACACTTACGAAAAAAAATATAAGTCCGCTGCGAAAAAGCCCCTCGGAAGAAGATTGCCGTTTATGCCGTTTTCCACTTGCATCCGACAATGAACAATGAAGAAATCAAAAACAATGAAGAATCGAAAACCGCGCTCTTAGCGTGCTCTGTCCTTGTTCAACTTTCCGTAAGTAACAAAGATAGAACGACGCTCTAGCGCTAAGAGCGTAGTTCTCGCAGCCTAATGTAGAGGGACCAGGGGTTCCCAAATTTCTTACCTTCGCGTCTTTTCAGGTTTTTGTTGACACTAATATATTCATTCTTATTGCTCCCTTTGATGATAACTCAAAATTAATATAGACAGCTTATAACGTGAGTGCTAATTTTTACATACATTACCAATTTTTTTTTTTTTTTATAAATTATATATATCTCTGCGATTTGAGAACCAACATATTATGTGAATTAACCAAGCCTCGATTAACCAATTATAACATTTTTTTAATTATAATACTTTACAATATAAAGAGAAAATTTAGTTAACAAAATAATATGAAATTAAACATTTATTAAATTTTGCGAGTTTAAAACAATGAGAAAGGTTCTCACTATTTGGATTCCATAATTGATCAATAACACGTTCTGCATATCATCTAATTACATGTAAACCACATTAACATATAAATAATTTTCATTACTATCAGTTTTAATTTTTAAATCATCTTTTATATTATTTATTTAGATTACATTTATGATTTGTGTTTTCTAGAAGCAACAAACTCTTTAAAATATTTTCTTTTCCTATTTTAATAATTTTTTGGGAGGGTACGTACACTGGGACAAAAGTAAAATATTTGACTATTGAATAGGTATATTCTTCTTCTTAATATTTGTTATTACAAAATTGTCTGTAACATGTTTATATTACCGCTTTCATCTTCTTCCTCTTCTTCCTAAAAAGAAAAATGCCATATATATATGTATATCATGTATTTATTTATATAAAAAGTTGTGTATCATTACATATATAGTTATTAGAGACTTTGATTAAACTGTTATATAATACATGTCGATAACAGTATTGTAAATTATACTATATATAAAATGTGTCGCATAGAATTATATACCTAACACAATAAACAAAAAAAACATATTTTTTAAATTAAATAAATTTACATGAAAAATAAACCCCAAATTAATTTTAAAAAATTTAGATGAATACTAGATTTAGGTCATTGTATACGTGTATAATGAAGGGTGTATTCCATGAGCAGCATACACACACAAACTACTGAGTATAATATTGTTACATCTCTTCAGATGCAACCAAGTATCTCTTATTTTTTTCAAATAATCTTTTCCATATATTTCATATTCTACGATGTGGATGGTGTTGAAATAAAAATTATATTGTTACTTATCCTAGTATTATAAATATCAAGGGGATATACCAAAAAGTGAAATAGTATTCATTAAAAAATGTGGATGGTATTTTTTTTTCTAAATGCGGTCTACCAGCCAGGTCGTGTTTGCTAAACGTCGCATATGCAGAGTATTTCGATCTTGATTGCGTATCTTCTTCTCCATCTCCGCGTCCGTTAAAGTTTCCAAGAATGGTGCCCATTGATCAGCCTCTAATGGAGGTCTGAAAGGGACTTCT
This sequence comes from Lasius platythorax, assembly GCA_963971435.1. Taxonomy (NCBI): domain Eukaryota; kingdom Metazoa; phylum Arthropoda; class Insecta; order Hymenoptera; family Formicidae; genus Lasius; species Lasius platythorax. The sequence goes on along the minus strand of OZ020538.1, from coordinate 14,765,469 downwards.
ACGGTTGGAAGCGGCGCTTCGGAAAATGCGTACGTTCTCTGATGTCATGACAATTGCTCGCGTACACTGTAAGCGATGGCGGTGACAAATTCTCCGCCGAATTCCGCGCAAAGCTTCTCCGGATTGTTCCCTTTCTCAGACATATCCCATTCTACTTGATCTACTAAAGATGTATGTTGCCTACATGTGTTTAACTTGATTATCACTCGTTGATCGCATTGATCTTCCAAAATTGTCTCCTGTGGGAATGCTTCTATTTCTTGTCTTATCGCTTGTGCAATTGCAGGGACAAACGTTAATGGATTTAAATCTAAATCATCACGTAGTACTTCGGCGAAACGTTCGGGTGTTATGAGACTTTCGTTTTTATTCCAAGTGAAAGTGTCTCTTAATTTCTGACCTTCAATTTCTATATCTAAACGAATCGAAACGAGCATTTCTAAGTTTGCGCTGCATTTTCTAAATTTGCTGACGGATCTGTACGTCGAAACATAATGGAAATGTCCTAACTTTTTTTATTGTGTACCCTGTTGCGATTTATCGGCATAGCTTGAGGAACTACATCCAGGTGTGAACTGTTTGGTAAACTGGGCACCCATGCCATCGACTTTTTGGATTTACCTTCCCTGGGTGCTGGTGGCTCAGTTGAGTGCATAGACACAGCTTTGTACTTATCATCATTGCCCTCAATGATATCTTCTACCTCGCTGGCTCTCAATAATGAGACGCTGGATGCCAGAACGTGTTGACTTAATCCAAGATCTACTAATTTCTTATGTTCGTCATTAGTTATGGATCTCCTGAACATGCCAGGATATGGTTTATACAAAGACCCGCGAAAAAAACGCAGATAATTGCTGACTTCCGATCCAATACAGTAGTACTCTCCATTTTCTTCTACTTGGAAACTTATAGGTTTGTCTCCATAGGTGCATAACGCCATTTTAATGGTTCAATATTGTTAAACTCACGTGGAGAAGAAAGATAATTCATCCACTCGCGTTTACGAACTTTCATAAACCTTTTCTGTCATATTTGTTTATATTTTCTGATATTTAGGCTAGATGCACGGCATTTCGTTACCGAAAATTAAGTCAGTCAATCATCTTAATAATTTTCTTGTCATCGTATTTATTTATATAAATAAATTTATATTTTATTTCTTTTCATGTGTAATGTAGGCAAGTTTTAAAAAAAATTAATCAATTAAAAAACAAAACTCTATATACTCACTTCATCAAAGCCAAAACAGGTTTCCATTTCCTTTTGCAGCTTTGGATCACTTTGTGTGTTCTGTGTTGAAGATTTAGGTGAACTCGAGGTAATAGATTCTATCTTTAACTCTTGCATTTCTATATCTTCTTCTACTTCATCAACTTCTTCTCCCGTTTCTGCTACTATACCACTTTCTTGACTTAAAGGATCTTGCATTACTAGTTCTCCATCTTCATTTGCGACTACAGCCATCTGTTATAAATATATATAATATTATACATAACTTATATACATATACACATACACACAAATTATTTTTAATGTATATTTTAACACATATAATATTTAATATATAATCTATTCCAAACAATAAATTAATCTTTCAAAATATTTTGCTCGACTATACTTGATCAGTTCCTTGATTATCAGCTAATTGGATGACTTCGAGTACGACATATTGTTGACCATCACTGCCTTGGACTGCCATCATGTCATCTTCATCTTCTTCCTCTTCATCATCTTCGTAACCTTTAAGTTTAGAAGCTAAATCACCTTGTTGTCGCAACATAACACATGGATATTAGTCAATGATCTACATTTAGATCATATCGTAAGTGTCCCTGTGAGTGTGAACGCTTTTATATATACATACATCATATATATATATATATATATATATATATATACACACACACACATATATATACATATATATATGTGTGTAACATTAATATATTACTAAAACTCAGCTTCTAATTAATTTCTTAAAAAAATAGACCTTAATTAAAGATATATATCTCCAATGAAGATATATATCTTTATTAAAGCACGAATCATGCAATTCACATGCTAAACAAGATTAAATAATATTAAAAAATTACATTTTGTCAATAAATGACGTAAATGCATCAAATTTAAATATTTAGAATAATAATAGTAATATAAATTCAAATCAATAATAGTAATAGTTTTAAAATGATATTTTACCTGTCATTACTTCAACACGTTGACCATCAATGATTTGTATCTTTTTCTGCCTGCCAATTTTCAAAGCCTGCTGTTTTTCTTGTAGAGATGATTCTGGATCATGAACGGCCATATGTCGGATAAGATTACCTTTATGTCTACATAACAAAATTTATATTTTATTAGAAAAAAAATGTACTAATAGTCATATTATTAATTGTTTCAAATAATCAATGCACACACCTAAATGCTCTTTCGCATTCGGGACATTGATGCGTCTTCTCTTGCGGTGGTGGAGGAACGTAGGAAGGATTATGATAGAGATTGCAGTGCCGTTTGAGTAACTGTTTTTGCCTAAATGATTGAAAGCAATGATCACATTGATATGGCTTTTGATCGGTATGAATAAGCATGTGACTCTCCAAATGACGCGCCGATATGGACGCGTATGGACATAAATCACACTTGTAACATTTCTCCCCTTCGTGAGTCTTGCTATGCAACTTATAACTATATCTGCAATATATAAAATCTATGTATTAAAAAATATAGTTTACTCTCAGACGCAATCACACATTATAATTTATTCATATATTTGACTGTTTAAACACACACATTATCACAATATAAGGTCTTATTATATTTTAAAAAATTATTTGCATACCTATCCGGGAATGTTTTTCCACAACGTTTACATTTTAAAGGTTTATCAGAAGTATGTAATTTTTGCACATGGATTCTGAGATCCGTTTTCCTGCCACATGTAGCTGGACATAATTCACACTGAAATACTGGTTTATCTCCTACTGCAATATACATTATTAACATGAAAAAATAAGTTCTAATAGAAAATACTTAATCTCTACACATGAGATATGAAACATAAAGCAAGTAGTGTGCATGCACATAATACTACATTTCTATACATAACTTACCATTATGTATTAATTTATGTGCTTTTAAACTGTTGGATTGAGTAAATCTTGCTTGACAAAAATCACATTCATATGGTTTTTCTCCAGTGTGAATGCGAAGATGGCGTTTCAGTTTAAATGTATCTGGACTTGCATATGTACAGTGTGGACACTGAAAAAATAATTAAACATTGTATTTTAGTCTCATTTAGTGAAACAGAAGTGAAACACTTTGAGAGTAAAATTTATAAAAGTTTTGTATACTTAAGAATATTAAGCAAAAATAAATATTTTTCACAGATAGAATATCATAAATAACTATAATACTTAAAGAATAATTGATTAAGAAAAACTCTACAAAAGTTCATAAATTAAACGCGTAATATTGTGGAAGATGTGCAAAACTATAGAAAAAAAAAAAAAAATAAATCTTATATAGATGTTCTCAGGTATGTGTGCACATGCAATTTCTACATTAGCGATCAATATTGTGCACATATAATTGTGTAATTTATTTTCTCCATGTTTATATAATTACAAATAGCACATATTACAAATGCACTTTTATTGTTTTCATGTGTGTGTTTATAATATATGAAACTAATTCATTGCTTTTAAAAGTAAAGAAAAAGTACGATAAAATATACCTGATAGGGTCGTTCGCCTGTGTGACATCTAATATGTCTCTTCAGTTTTGACAGCTCGACAGATGCATAATCGCACTCGTGACACTTGTGCGGTTTTTCATGGGTGTGTCTGTACCGAACATGTCTTACAAGTTCACCTGTAAGTACAAGTAAGACATATTTTATAATTCTTACTTTGATATGTATTCAGATTTGATGAAACAAAATATTTCTATCTTGAAAATTTGAGAAAATTAAATATTTTTATTCCATTTATACAGTAATAATTTATACATTATATATACATTATTATATATAGATCTTATCTTTAAAAAAAATTATGCTCAATATGCATGATGTGTGAATAAAAATGTAAATAACAATTACATACCAGAAGTCGTAAATGCACTCTCACAAAATTTGCAATGATGAGGCTTGGTCCCAGTATGAGTATTCACATGATTCTGCAACGAAGCCAAAGTTTTAAATCCTCTTTCACAAACGCTACATTTATGTGGTCTTTCTTCCGAGTGGGATTTCATGTGCCGTGACAAGAGATACCTGTTACATACATAAATTATTCAATTATTTTTCTTACTTTTACATACAATTTTTCTAAAAATTGATTAACACATTATCGTATAACAATAATAACGTATAATAATAAATTCGAAAATAAAAATTAGAGAGATTGTAGAGATGTAATGCAGAAATGTAAGAAAAATGTATATACATATAATTATATATAAAAGCAGTACCGTTTTGGGCTAGTGTAGTTGCAGTAGTTACACATATGAGCTTGTGTTACAGTTTGAGATTTTTTAGGAAGAAATTTAATGATTTTAGTCTTATCATCTTCCGCCTCGGATTCCACTGGAGCTTCATTGTCTTCATTGTCCTCAAAGTCATATACAGTGAGATCTTGTTCACCTTCTGCCTCCTCTCCCTCTGCTGCTGCTGCTGTTGTTGCTATTGTTTCACCTTCTGCAGGTTTACTTTCTTTTTCTTCGGATTCAGGTTGCTGAACTATCAGAACATAACTAACTTCTCCAGGATTTGTGTCAGATGGTACAATCGTGACGGTTTGATATGCATCACCAGAATTAATTACAACTTGATTGTTTTCATTAGTGGCTACTTGTCCCTAAAATTTACTCTTGTATATAAGATATGTTTAAAAGTATATTTATCATTGTGATTGGTATTACTTACATCTTCGTCACCCTCGGCACTTTCAAGCTCTTCAATCTCGTGATACTGTTCATCTTGAGTTGCTTCCCCTTCATTTTGTACATCGGTTTCTTCTACTTCTTGTATTTGCACTTGTGTCATCACAGGTGGTTCATCGCTACTTGCCTGGTAGTAATATTGACCAGACTGATCAACAAAGTATGTCCCACCTTCTTCTCCACCAGATAATCCCTCCACTTGTTGTACTATAATAAGATATGAAAATAAATATTGTTTGGTATAAATACCCGTAAAAAAACTGTAATAAAATACAAACATTGCACATGTAACTGTTCTCCTTGTCCTCCTTCAATTTCTTTATTAAATGTTTCTAAGTAAGTTTGTATCTCTGTGACAGATTCTTGTCCCTCTTCCAATTTTATGGTTGTTACGTTACTCGTCATGATTGAAGCATTTAACTCATGCAGTAACACCTATATTAATCTGAAACATTATATTATTAATACACATATATTATTAAAACATGTCCATAGATAATTTGAAAATATATTTATATGTTTGTTATGACTGTAACTATAATCAACATAAATTAAAACTTTTGTATCAACAATTACATATAGATTAACATATTAAAAATAAAATTGGCAATGTTAAGTATTATATACAATATATAACAGCACACATTTCTTTCACAAATTTTTTCTCCTACAGATATTAATATAATCCTAATTGTGTGCTGTTTACAAGACAAATAAGAAATAATTTATTATATAAGATTTATAGAACGAAAGTAATTTATTAATTTAGCCTTCTACCTTTCATTATACACTAGTTTTGAAATCTAGCTTAAATATACCGCTGGTCCTACATCGCGAGGAAACACCGAGTGCGCCTACAAAATAAACCATTTTGATCGACGAAACTGAAAACATCTCTGTGCGTCGATATGCGTGACATTGTTTTTCCCGGTGCGTCGCTTGTCCGTATTACGGTATTCGCACGTCCGAGAATACGAACGAATCATGATTACGACGGTGTGCATTCCCACGCGATGCGCGTCCGAATTATCAGGGGGGAAAAAAAATCAATAATGTGACAATCACGACAGGGAGAAAAACATGCACCGCGAAGGCTCGACGTTCGCGCAAAGCGAGTGAACGATCGAGTAGAGAAGATCCGCGAGATCGTTCGCGTCGTCGGCGCCGGTTCCTCGGCGCGCGACAATCGGGAGGAGAGGCACGCAACTACGAGGAACGACGAGCGCCGCGGAAGCGACGCGCGCCATATGACGCGCGAGGCGACCAACGGCGTTCGGGGACGACGACGGCGACGAGCAACGCCATAGACCGCGGGAGAGGCGAGCGCGCCATGACGGGCGACGACGCCAGCGAGGCGAGACGAGGAGCGGCGAACGACTCGCGTGGAGACACCTGGGAGATACCTGGGGGGCACCGTAATCGCGGACTCTCGTAGCACACGGCGGGGGCCCCACGAGGTCGCGCATTCTGTCGGGGAGCTTTTAAGACAACGCGGGTGCTTTCGATCTCAGGACACAGGGGGCATTAACGACAAAAATTTCAGAAAATTATCACCGTCGGCGCTGTCATCAATATGGAGGACATGGAGCGACGATGCCGCCGTTCCGTTTGCGTCGCGTACCACCGAAGAGCGTTCGGTCGCCCGAGCGATATTTCGAGCACCACCGACCGACCGAATATACAAAGTAGACTCACCCGCTCGTCACCGTAGGATAGAATTGTGCGCGCGTTGCAGAACGGGACGACGCGAAGCCTCGAAATATTCACATAAACCCACGTTCGTTCGCGTGAGGGCGTTGTGTAAGAGACAATATGGCCGATCGAACTGCGAAGGTTCAAATGCTGCGCTGTGCTGCGCGTTGGCAGCTGCGCAGTAGTATGTTGCGCATCGCTCTCTCGTGTTTGTACACCTCCTTCGCCGTTTTGCGTATTCCGTTTCTGCTATTTCTGACAGAGTGCCGTCGAGTCTTCGCAGTCCCGAATGTCCCGGACTCGAGATAATTGCCATTATTTTAAAACCTATCTACGCAAATTTTGCATAACGCATAATCTACCTATATGCGCGAAAAAATCAATCGATGGCCCGTTGAAGGACAAAGGAGCGTTGAAAGGAAGTCTTACTGCTACTCTCCCTTGCATCGAACGCGTGATTGATCATTTTTTTTATGCGTATTATGGTTATGTAATTTCGTTCAATTAGCCTTTATCCCTCAATCAATCATGCAATTGTATTGTTATTACGCGTAAAACGCATCCTATGCATAAAAGCGACACGATAGCCAATCGATCTCGCTTTTGCTAAAATTATAGTACGTAATGAAAAGTGATTGGCTATCGCGTCGGTATTTCTTATCTAATGCTTCTTATCAATTGGTTGATTTTTCTGTGCATGTATGTACATTATATTGTGCACACTGTTTGAATAGGCCTTAAAAGTTATTAGTCAATCAAAATACATGCAAAGACTAAATCACTATCAGTCTGTTTGCTTTCCTAAATTCTTTATTTTTGTATAATTAGTAAATATAGAAAAAATATACTAATTAATCTTTCATATAATGCTTGATAAATTTGCCCAATTTTTGCCACTATCACTCTGTCATCATATCAATAAATGCTAGCAGAACATACAAATTTAATGCAATTGATATGCTGATGTACTGCAATCATTGAACTACATAAAACTCTGCATTGATTAAAAGAAACGCCCAGTAATAACGATTAATCTTGCCAATTAGACAAAGACTGAATCGGTAAATATACTCAATCAAATTTGCTGCTAAACTGTTAATATATTGTTAACAAACATAGAAAATTAAAAAGGCTTTTTACCAGTGTGATTAATACAATTTTCCAAGTTACATTATATATATATATGTATTTTTTTAAAATGCTTATCAATAACTAGAACCATGTATAGCAAACTATACTAATGATTAAATACAATGTCAGAAGTCATTAAGGATATGTACAACAAATTACATACGTACATTAATCCGCAAGTTTAATACATAATCATCAGGGTAGTTTATAGAGTATGTATAAAAGCTTACAAAAATAGTAATTTTATAATATAGTTTTACAATATTATAGAGTTAATAGATATACTAGTTATGCATACGTTTTATGCATTGTGCTATAGAACACAATGGTAACCACAAAGTTACCACAATGGTAATAACTTATTAAATGAAAATAACATATATATCGAATGTTACATAAGAAATTACAAAATTAGTATCTATTAGAAGCACAATTAAGTATTTATAGATTTTTATGGAAGAGAGGAAAAGAAAAATTTAAACATATTAATTATGTATAGCGTAGAGATTAATTTTTATATATTCATATATTAGATTTAATTAGAATAGAAACATTTGTGTTTAACATTTTTTTTCTGATATACCAAAGTTATTATTATAAATATGTGTTTTAGACACTTTAATTACCATGATGAATGTGGCAGTTTTGTTGATCCATCGAATTTTTAATATCCGTTTTTAGAACATAAACCAACAGTATTGCAATTACGATTGTCAATATCATATAAATTAAAAGCATGTATCTTACGGTAACAATCTCACTGCGTAACTTGCCATAATTTTCTTCTAGATGGTTCATCTGGAATTTTGAACATGATGCATCAATATAAAATTTATAGGTTAATATATATTTTTATATGAAATATGTACATATATATATATATATATGAAAGCATGCTACATTTTAGCTTATATACCTTAGAGAAAATTGCATCAATATTACGATCATTTCCTGTAGAAGTTAATACAGAATGAGATTTTTGGATCTCATTATTTTCACTGTTACCATCGCAGCATCGTAGTCTATGCATTTCTGATGCTTTTTCAGACTACAAAGAAAGAGAGCATACAACGCATTAGCATCTTAATGATCTCATTCATAAATATAATTAAAATTTATAGTTATTGATATTTTGCACAATAACATAATGATAAATATTGAATTAGAGAATGTAAAAAAAAAAAAAAACAATTTACCTTCCAGAGTGCAGTTAGTTCCTGTGGTGTAGCATTTGCATTTTTTAATGAAAGGCACATGACTAAAAATCGATCATTATGTAATAGACCACGTATATTATAGCCAGGCTGTAATACAACCACAACACTTCTTTGTTCAGATGGTTGCAAAATTCCAGAACTTGGTCTTACTCTAAATTTTTCAGGGGATGTTGTCTTTATCTACAAATTATTGTACTTATGTTATGTGCCATGTATGTCTGTATTTGTTTCAATAAATCTATTCTAATATGATTGTATAGTAATAAAATAATATAAAATCTATGTACCTTATAAGATAAAGACTTATCAGTTGTAATGTTTTTAAGAGTAATTGTCCCTGTAATGTCATTTCCATCTTTATTAAATGTAATTGCTTCTACAGGTTCTATGGATAATACTGAAACAAACACAATTTAAAGTTGTACATACTTCTGTTTTTTATACTGTATATTAGCATTAGATTAAGTTCCTGATTGCAATACATTTTATACATACATTGTTCTTCATTAGTCTGGTCTCCAATTAGAGATGGGCTTTGTTCTGTAATTGGTGAACTTTCCGCAAAATGCACCTAGAGAACATATAGCATGCTTAAAGAAAAAATCACATAGAACTTCTAAAAGTTATTAATAACTTGATATACATCTTGCATATATTCCATTATTATTATTTAATTTTTCCTTATGAATACTATATTTTATATGGATGTTCTATTGTATCAATAAGGTTATAAGTTTTTTTCTATTTTGTTTCTATAGATATAGGAAGCATGGACTGTTTGTAAACGAGCCAGGCATAGCAACGCAACAAAAGAAATAGCAAAAGAGACTGCCTATTAAAAAAAGATGGCCAGCTTTATTAAGAATAACTCTATTTTTTTCATTTATATATATGAATACTTTTGATATATCTTATATTGCAGATTGGATAGCAGCGGTCTATGCTTCTTATATCTATGTTTGTGTCTTATTTTTTACATATTAAAAAAAAGGAAAGAGAATGAAAAAGCATAGTGAAATTGATCTATCATGTATAAAAGCAAAAGAACAATGTCTTGGATGTTATCTGCTTCATCATTGCAATTACAGTTTCGCAAATAAAAACTTTAATAAAAGAAAAAATATATATATATACCTTTTTATTATCCAGTTTGCCATTCAATACACCATCTCCATTTGTATGTACCTCTGACACAAATTTGAATACGTAATCGCTGTTACCTCCCCAAGATTTTAGTGCATCACTTGGATCGACAAACTCTTTCAATGTTGATTTGTTAACGAGTTTGATTTTTGGAATAGCTTTAGCAGGTAACCATGATTTTATTATTTTAAAAGCTGTATTTAAAATCCAGGGCATCTCAAAAATTATGATGTAATTCAGAAAATTTGGATAATAAGACTTGAATAAATTAATAAGGTATCTAATGAGCTCCATATCCATGTTGGAAAGCCCAGCTTCTGCCATATCAAAGAAAAGTGATACCTGATCTACTTCTCTGAAAATGCATTAAATCAGAAATCCGTTAACAAGAATATGAACAGATATATTAATAATATATGCATATTCCTGTTTGAAAAAAGAAAACTTACAGATATTTAAAAAAATTGGATTTAAATTAAAATATTATAAAAAATTAGATTTTAAAATTTTAGTATTTAATTTAAGTATTTCGAAACTTATTCTTTAAAAAAAAAATTGGAATTCTCAAAAACTTTTAACTCCTAAACTTCTTTTTTTCAAGCCAAATCATATTTGCTGTCCTTGCATAAAATTAAGATATATGTACAATACCTTTCTAATCTTTCAAACCAATAAACTATACATCTCTGAAGCTCTGCAAAGTCTTTTACTCCTTTAACATGCAACTTTAATTTAATCACAAGAAGTTTCTTGCCATCTTTATCTTTACCATAGCCAAAGCATGATCCTTCTTCTAAATACTCTCTTTTCACATTATCTTCGGTAATATCTATAATTCAGTAATGTTATGAGATAAAAGGAGAAAAAGAAAAATATTTTATACTATTCTATTAACATCAAATTATACATGTTATCCAAATTAATTAATATAGATTTTTCAGAACAATATCTTTGTCATTTTTTTTGTTATTAAAATGTCTATAAAGGATAGCAAAAGCTAAGAAACAAATATAGAATAACAATTTTACCATTTGCTCCAAATTTTCTTCTCCAAGTACAAGTATCCCAAAGCATATTGAATGCTTCCTGATCGTTGAATTCACTAGCTTCCAAAAATCGTTTTAGCCAGTCATCATTATTCTTTATCCTTGCTATATCAGCAGGATGAAACCCTTCTGCAAGCAATATTTGTTTATCAGATTAAGTATGTAGAAATTACGAGATCAAATAACTGTCATATCTTTTTCTTTTTTTAATTTTTAAGTCTCTAAATAATGATGAGATGCGTGTAAGCGCATTCCATCAATTATTTATACACGTATAGCGTTTTTTGCTATACGTTAATTACAGTGTCAATTGTTTTCAATTGAATATGCGATCGACCTTTGTACATGTTACATGAGCACTGTTACAACACAATATACAACATTAATTCGCGTTACAACGACAGAATTCGCTTTCGACGCTGAAGGAGGAAGAATGTACACACTAGGATCGGGTGGTCCCTCGTCGTCTAATTTTTTGAAAAACTTGTCGCGAAGTTCCGCGATCGCCTTCGTGTGCGTTTCCATCCTCTTTTCGTCAGGCTAGTGGCCGGGAGAATGACACTTTGACCGGCACCGAGAACCAATTTATTCACACGCCTCATCTATGCGCGCCACGCCGCGCATGCCATTCGAACCTTCCTTTTACTATAGTTCTACTGTGCTCTTGTCAGCTACACACTTTTTCTATATTTTAAAAGTGAAATTTAATATATTCGAAGCCTCGAAGGGTGAGAAAGAGAAGAGCAACATAGTGCAGAAATAAAGTAATTAAGGAACAGAAATTTTGCGCTTATCGCGAATTAATCGGACCGCTTCGTAGATAATACTGCCAAATTTACGCGACTCGTCGCGTATTCTTAAAAATTATCAATTTAACGCGATCCTTTATCTTATCTTCCTCGCAACGCTCCCTGTGTTACTTTATGCAAAGCATTATTTATCACAAATAGGTAATTACAGTGGAATCGCGTGTTTATGGTAAATTATTTCTAGCTGGTGTATCATATGTATATATGCATATATTGTATATATAGTCTCGAGCATTTTCCGTGCTTGAATCAGCTGTGAAAACAGCCATTTTGCAATCATCAGCTGTCATAAAAGCGTTATCACATTGCGGAAGCATTCATTACGTGCGAGTCGGTATGACAATGCATGACAATCTTGACTTTTCAAAACAGTAGTTTGGTTTAACGTGATATTTGAACGTAAAAAGCTGTAAATTAAGCACGCGATATCATGTTTATTAAAACATAATCTACATGTGACATATGACACATACAATATACTTCATCGTAAATTATCATTATATTTTCGCTTGTTTTAGGATTTATAGGATAATAACAACCTACAATAAGTGAATATGGATGATGAAACATTGAACAGGTAGTTGTCCGATTCTCCTCTGTGTTATTACGTTTATAATAATGATTTCTAACATATACGTAGAATTTCAGTGGCATGCCAAGTGTATAGTGTGTTTTTCTGTTAGGAATATAATTTAATAATGCCTGGCTTTTATCTTTGCTTTAAATTAAGAAAATTAGACATTAAAGTTACATTTCCGAATATATTGAAAATAACGAATAATACGAATTTATTATATTCGGACAATAATTGAGCATGCATCTGAGTTTTTCATGTTTACATCTTAATATATAAATATGCGTAAAGATAAAAATTTATCAAATTTATAATAATTTTATCTTCATAATTGTAGTTTGCATTATTGTTATGAAATATAAATATATATTATAGGCTTGCAGTTGAAGCTTTACTGGAAGAAGCTAAACTCGGTGCACAAAGAGCTGAAATAATGGGACCTAGTGGATGGATAAAACCTAAAGAAACTGTTAACAAAAGATTTCTCCATTCAACATTACGGAATGCAGTAATATCAAACAAACATCGTTCACTGAAGCAAGAAAAAGTGAAAGTTCAATCACATAAAGCAGATGTTAAAAAATCATAGGCTGCAATGTATATATGATACTATTCTTGTATACTTGTGTTAATATATATATTCTCGGTATATAATTTTAAAAATATATATTTACCTTCTTTTATAGGTATACAAACATATATTTAAGTATTGTTGCTAAACAACTACAGTTTTGTATTTATTCTTCTATTACAGTACACTCATGTTATAATGTTACATCTTTTTCTATAAAATCGAAAAAAATTTTTTCATAAACATACCAATAAACTGTATAAAAAGAATTACAATTATCAATATTGTACAAAAATATTTCGATGTTTATAAACATCAATGTTCGTTTTCGTGCTGATATTTAATAGTTTATTCTTTAATAAACATTTTATATTTTTTAGTTGCTTATAAATTCTTAATTGTAATTTTCATAGAAACCACTTTTATTTACAATGTCAACATTAAAGTTGCTCTAATAAATGTAACACATAAAATTCTATTATACAATTCATGTTTCTCTAATCTTTAGACTTTAGAGTCATCATCAAAATTTTCATTAAATATACAAATATGAAATAAAGTGTACAAATATGTATCTATTTCATTTTGCACATTTCATTATTTCTTTGCACATTTAGCTTAAAGGTCAATAAAGATTAATTGTGTAACACCACCAAGCAATAACAAGTTTTATAAAAGCACCAAAATCTTTAAACTTATATAGCTTTAACAATTATATATAGTGTAGAGAATGTAATCGTGTACACTTTATTTTCTAAGTATAAAATTACTTACAATTAGTATTTACTTACAAGTAAAACATTTTGCATTGATAAGTTGCACATATCAATATATGGCATCATTTAAACGCTTGCTTACAAAAAAAATCAAAGTCTATACTGCATCTTGAATTTTGGGCCCATTATTTTCTTATACGTTCCTTCCAAAATAATTGCTTATGAGAAGTGCTTTCAAAAGGTTATCGTATTAAATTATGTCAACATTATTAAATCTTTCCATGTGGCAGAAAAATTATTTAGGAGCTACAGATTTCTTTTCATCTGTAATCACTTTTGCAAGACTGTTACAAATAATGAATAAATTATGCGGACCCGTTCTGATGTATTTTCTTTTTCTGTTCTAGTAAGTTTTTCATGTCATCGAGTGCTTTCTCTATCTGCTTTGCAAATCTCGTGGCATTCTATAAATATTAGAATTGCTTAATAATCACGAGCATATTAATAAATAAACAACTATATATTATATGCATAACTGTACTTTATAATTGCAAAATATACGATGTGTGATGGATAACAAAAATTTAAGAAATAAATATAAATGATTATACTAGTAAGGTTAAAAATATTAATTTTACCGTTTTTGAGGAAGATCGTTTACTAGAAACATGGAAGAATAGAAGATTTTCTCCTGCAATTATGTAAGAAACACCATAGCCATCATCAGCCACAGGACCAAATCCACCACCTGCTGAAATGCAATTAGGATATTTTTTCAAATCCAATTTTGAAGTTTGGCCATGCGGAGTTTGTGATGTTGACAATCTCCATGGTTCACTTAGAACTTCCTACAATAAAAACATAATAAAACGTTTTATTGCATTTTATGACTGTTAATTACATTACATAATATATTGTTACATGATATAGTCACAAAACAATTACCTTCAGAAATGGCGAATCTACTTCTAAGTACTTTGATACTACATACAAACAGAATAGGTGTCTATCTATTCCTTTACCACACATGGCATCCTGATAACCTCTCTGATGCTGTGCTACTGCATCCATTAGTAGTCTAATTTTTTCATCCACCTATATATCAGAAAAGAAGAAACTCTGTTAGAAATATACGAATAATCAAACATTTTTATATTTTTATTTATTTCGCATTTACCGTTGCTTTGTTCTCCATTGCTTTCACCCATTTAGCAGATTCAATAGTGCATGGTCTAACTGTTTCCGTTCTACCTTCTCGGAATAATCTCGTCATGGAAGCTTCGTAAGTTAAACTGAATTTTCCAGCATCGCGATAATACGCCAGTTGAAGTGCCATTTGTATATAGGCGTCTGGCGATATGGAATTGGCCTTCATCAAGCCTTTGCCATAAGCATTGTGCACATAAATACGCAACTCAACATCATTCAATATATTGTGTGCTACCTATATATTAAATAAAATATAAAATTGATTTGTTATGTAATCTCGCGCAATATATATCTTGCATTAAATATATTGTGCTTAAATATTATTATTACCTGATAGGATTGCTCAATAGCTTCAATACATTTAGCATTCAGATCCCACTGCAGTCGAATTGGAGCTGGAGGTGTAAATTCCGGAGTGCCCACATTATGTCCGTCCTTATATCTGAGAGTTATACATATTTTGTAATAAGCTAGACAATTGGAAAATTTTATAAGCTTCTATATATAGCTCTAAGGTCAGTTATTTTTTGCTTCACAATGCGCTGATCAAGCAACTAACAATTATATCTTAATAATTATATCTAATTATATATTAAAAACATTAGCAAATTTTCATGCACAAATATGCTCATAACTTGAAATAATCACTGTATAATTATAGCAAAATAAAAATTATATGATTGTTAGGAATGATGCAGTATGAATGGTTAATAATTTATATCCCATTATTCTATATGAAAACAATGCACAAATAAAATTACCCAATTTCATTATCAGCAGCCATAATAAATTCCCATAGAGTTCCCATCACCGGTGCATCAGCCCTAATAAGCATATGAGAACGAAATATTAAAGTCATAATGCAAAAAGAAATACGAAGAACACTCATCATCAGTAAAAATGCCCAGTAGAGAAAAGTAACCTGCAGAAAATAATATTTAAGAGATTGAAACATAGGCATAACAAGAACCCCAAGAAACTTTTAAAGATGTCTGCCACAGAGAGAGCACTGGAAGCACTAAAGATTTGCTGAGGTTTCTTTTAAAGTAAACATATATATGTTGCAGTCTAAACTCTTTTCATAGAAGTCCTTGATACACAAGAAATAGATAGCAATATATAACAGTTATCTTTCAAAAGCAAAAGAAAAAATATACAATATAATTCTATGGATTGTAATTCTTACTCTCTGTCCAGGAACTCGGAACATACCACGTACTCCCATAAGTGCGACATGACTGCAGCATCTGCCCTGCTCATTACTTATCATTATATGTGGTGTTTTGATATATACATAAGTTTATGTGTGTAATAGAGCTTATTATATAATTTTTATATAATTGAGAGCTTTATATATAATTGAAAATGTAGATCTAATTGTTCGTAATATATTGTAAATAATGAGATCGTACTCTATGTTTGTCTCTCTGTAGAATAGATGGGATGTACAATATTTTGAAATAATTTCTTTTTTATATGATAAAAACTTTTATAAAAAATCAAGAGAGTTTTAATTTTTTATTAATATATTATTAAGAATTTATTATTAATATATAATCCAATTCTCTAAAATATACTCACCAAGAATGTTCCGCATTGAAGCCAATCTGTAAACAGGAATCATTTTTATAAAATAAAGTTAATCTCATATATGATTGTAAAAATATATCAATATTACTCACTCTCCCATTGGACCCAATGCACAGTGTAAAAGATTTATCAAACCATCGATCATATCCTTTTCCATGTAATAAAATTCTACCATAATGATCTAATTTTTCTGGATGGTCCTAAAGCATAAAATGTTTATAATAAGTATATTAGTTTGTCAATCTAATCAGTATTTTTTCTATTCAAAATATGTCTTCAATTTATTGAATAACATACTGGATCATATTCATAAGGTACATCGTCTAATGCAACCACGAATGCAGCCTTCTCAATAATATCCAAAGAAGCTTTATTTACACCTTTCGCAAAGAAGTTTTTTCTAGCCTGCGCCCAGGTAGTTCTTTCACCAGCAGTTAACGCAGCTAGTTTCTCCTCTCCCTCCGACGGTGTTGAATCATCATTTAAAATTTGTTGAATCTGACTGTAAGATGATATTTTTGCCATAGTAGACATGCACAAAATAGATAAGAATATATGCTAATAAAAAAAATAAAATAACTTACAGTTCTATTTCGCAGGCTTGAAGAATCCTATTTCGATAATAAATTAACACCTTAAAATATCTGCCCTTATGATAAACTACAATATGTTTAGTGTCTTGATAATGCACAATCTTGTCAACGTCTATTCCTGGAATTCGTGTAGTGTTGAACACTCTTTCATATTGCCAAGAACATAATGGTACTAATCCTTGCACCAGAATCTAAAAATGCACATAATTTTTTGTGATATATGTGATGATAATAATATTTATATTTATATTAAACAAAATGTAAAAATTCGCAGTATTTTATTCTTGTATGTGTGCTTTACATATTTTTCTCTTTCAATAAAAAATGATGAAAACAGAGATATAAAACAATTGAGAAAAATTTTTATATGTAATTATAATTATTTTATGAAATAGAAAAGTCAGTTTTCTAATTATATTATTTAATACTGATTTTAGTAGCTTTGTTTTACAGATGCAAGTTCGTGTATTTAAACGAAAATTTCTGAATTCTTATTGTTAGTAAAATAAAAAAATAAATAACAAAAAAGGCTACTAACCGGTTCTAATTCTTGACGTTCAATAAGACGTCTATATTGCAAGCAGGAATATATAACTGCTGCGGTTCGCGCGGCTTGCAGATTCGTAGGATGCGAGAGAATGGCATCGATTCCATAGAAGTTCGAGTTGACCATCAGAGGTGATCTTCCACGCAGATAAACGTACTCCTCCCACCAATCGGACACGTAGTTAGTGGACCACCAAGACTTGAGAACTAAGTAACGCTGCAACTTGACGCCAATGCCATTTTGGAACTCGATAGCCAATCTTTCCATGCGAGCGTAATTCTTATCATCCAGCAACGGCCGTACACTCCTCAAATACTATTTCATAAACAATATTTTAAATTTTCATCTACAATATTTAAACAGACATGGACATTCTATAGACTTATTCAACAAAACTTTTTTATCACCGATAGCTTTCAAGTATTTTAATATACTGATAACAATCTTACATTTTATTGTAATGCCCGACATTTGAGAAAGAAGTAAAACATTCATTTTGAAAAACACTTAAATTATGCCGAGAAACGATGCCCGATGTAGTAAGATTTATCAATAAACTCAATCTCAGAAATAAAATAAAATTAAAAAAATCGCTATTTGCACCTTACAATCTAAGCAATTAAAAATCTTATTGTAGAAATCATCACTAATTACCATGTCATTAAAACGAACTTTATAAATAAAATTAAAACAAAAAAAATAAAATATTTTATGAAATAAAGCGGCATGGATACAAGCATGGATAGTAATATCGAATTCAATTTATGTATGCGAACGCAGTAAGTTAACGCGTCTAACATAAAATCGTAAAGTATATTATTGATCTAACCCGTTTCATAGTATCGGCTACCGCCGGTAGCGGCAATCGTGGCAGTGATCCTTGGAAGCTGTACAGCATAGGTTTATGCCAACCGGAGAACAACTTTACCAGCAAGAGCCAGATTCTCGTCAACTTTGATGGCTTGTGAACCTTACCCCTTGATTCGTACATCCATCCTTTGTATATAAGTAATAATTTTAACGTGTACCGAATTGCGTATATGACCGCTAGCCATAAGAACAGTCCGACTACAAAAGAGCCTGCCAGGTGCGCGAGTATAGAGGATCTATCACAAAAAAAAGCGGTGATTAATTTCAGAAACATTATTGTCAATCTGCGAATGCAATGAATCACAAATATCTTGTGATCGAGCGAAATTACATAGACTTACCCGGAAAGATACGGTGAAACTTTTCCAACGAGGTCATATGGAACCTTATAACCGGCAAAGTGTATCGCCGTTACTAACATCACAGTAATCCACAAGCTTTCCAAAGAAGCCGGATAAACGCCGCTTTTCAGATTATTCTGGAAATGAAATGTACATACGCGTGTAAAGATATGCTTTAATATTCGATATTAATGTTGTCCAAAAATTAAGAACGCTGTGATCGGCACTTACCTGAAATCGAAAGAATCTCTTCTTCCATGATCGCACACCGGAGAGCCACACCAAGTGAAGTACCTCCCGATCGAAGTTTACATCCCATCCTTCGTGTGTTATCGAGAAGCTGAATGCTACGGCTGAATGGGCTTCCGCCATCCTGCGTTAGCCTTCCTGTAAAATGCATTAAAATTTAAGATTTGATTTAAGAATTATAATATATCTTGCGGCTTAACTGTAACCTACGCTCACAGCTTGCCGTTAAAATGATTAAAAACACGTTATTAAACATACAAAACACGTTGTTTCATATAATCTTAAAAAAAAAAGAAAAAAAAACATTGAAACGGTAGCTTAAAATACAAGTATGTCAAAATACGTGCCTGGAACGCTAATTGCATAAAAATTAAAACTGATTTTCGTATAATTAAGATTAATCGCACATAGTTTTTAATTGCATATATATTTTTTAAATATGTATAAATCAATTTCTTAAATCTAACATATTAAAGAAGACCTATCCGGAAACGGATAATCGATGAGAAAAAGAGCAACTTTGTTGCGAAGATGAGCTGCATGATCGTGACGATGATAATGATGTAGAGTGAACGCAGATATACCAGTTGACCTTACTTAAAGTTTCAATTGCGGTGCGCACGCGTACATGAGTGAACACATTGTATAGATCGTGCCAAACTAGTAATAAATATGGGCATCATAAAGCAGCTAGAGAGAGAGAGAGAGAGAGAGTTCGGTGTACTTGTCATTTACGGTAGACTTACTTTATGGAGGTCAAACACATTCGGCTTTCAAAAGAATACCTAGCAAAGATTGCGTTTTTGCGTCCCTTTCAACATCAGCTGTTGCGTAACTCTTTTATGATTCTCTCCTCCTTTCCTTATTTCTTAAATTTCGAAATTAAATCCTCTAACTCCCGATATCAAATTCTTTAATACTTAAATACTTAATTTAAAACTTATTTTAATATTTAACTGTGAATTCTTTTTAAATCTTTATTTTTGCTTTTTAATGTTTAATACTAATTATTGTGATATATACATACATTGAATAAAATTATAATTTCTAAGAAATTAATACAGTACTGTTAATATCAAAAAATGTGTCACAAATGACTACTTCAACAAGAGTATTTCTTTATACAAGATACATAAAAAGACCCTCATTTTTTATATTTCACGCTTTCTAAATTGATATTAGTCTTTTAGGATTCACTTTTGTTATTGAACAATAAGAGAACATTATATGAATTGGAGGTCGCCGTGAAATGAAAGTCCAATGTATATAATAACCAACTAAAAAAAGTATGCCAGATCAAAGTACAATATAAAAGAAATTAATGTTGTAGCGTAAGAATACAGATTAATGTTATGTGAATCGATGATGTCGAAAAAATGGAGCCTAATTCTCTCTCGTGTTACATTCTCGTTAATTGTGCGCGTTTCATTTGACTTGAGTGCGGCTTTACGAGAGCGTGAGCGTGTGAGATAGAAAGTCTTTCTACATTTCACTCGATTTCCATTCAAGTTACAATCGAGAAGACGTATCGGGAGAATGGGAAAGAAAGATGACGGTAAGTCCGGACCGATACGTAATTAATTCAACTGCACGCGCGAGCTATAAAAATATTGGCGAACCTATTACTCTGTCAAAGAGAGAAGAAAATAATCGGTAGCGATAATTTGTAGAGGATGTGCGAACAAATATATGTATATAGACCATCACGCTTTCAGATCGGAGACTTTTCAGCGTGAGATGTTACTTGATACGTCATTTAAGGATCTCTCTCCAACTGATTTCACTAGGAAAGTTGGTTTACTAGTAATGTAGTAAGTGTTGAACAGTGTAAGTCGATTAGTAAAAATTTTATAGTGCTGTCCTTTCAAACTTTGCATATAATTATGGAAGAATATATGAAATAAACTTAGAAATGTATGCATTTTTTGAAAAAATATGTTCCTCTAAGAATGCAGGGCAGAATGACATCGTATAAACAAAACGAATAGCAGAATTCCACGCTTTATAGGCAAGGTACATTTGTATAATCTTACACAACTGTATTTCTATAAATAATATTTGTGTTTGATTTCATACACATACAGTATCTAATTTTTTTCATGTTACAATAATCCAAAGAAAAATCAATCTTTGTGCGCGCAGCGCTTTTTGTTTAGGAGAAAATTTAGTATGACGTAACATTTTCCGCTTCTATAATTATCACTGTCACGAAATTTGTAGATAGTATAACCACACTTTGCCTAGTTCTTTCTTCTCTTTTCAATATTAACCATTCAAATTTGTCATTGAATGTGTGGCATAATAACCTTGGACTTTGAACGACGACTCGTCCGGAACTGCTATAAATTTAGAGCTATAATAATAGAGCACGATGTATTTACGCATTTAGATCTATCACGTTGCGTCCTGTGTTGTAACATCGAAAACATATCCTTATTTAATCGTTGAATTTTTCGACGATGAATCGAAAAGTGTATTTGCGATGACTCATGAGGTCGATGATTTTAACGAAAACGTGATAATCCGTCTGCATGTGTCTTTGGTAGGCGTGTACCAATTCAACAATTCTATTGGTCGCTTATTATCATCTTATTTTAAGATATATTAGTCATTCTTTGATCGTTTTCCGATAAGAGAACATCAACATTCTCTTATCAGAGAACATTATGAAGTACTTGTCATTTCTCACAAATTTTCTGTATTTTTAATGCAAGCCAGAATGCAATAGGTATGTATTTGTTTTATTCTTATTTCTCTCATTCTCATTATTTTACAATACGTTAATCAATCGTGAATAAAAATTCATATGCTTTACGTACTGCGATAAAACATAATATATTCGTGCTATCGCGGCAAATAAATTAAACAAACTCCTTCCTCACATAAGTAGGTCGTATTGTGCCTTTCATTTATCAAGTATATGTATATTTTGTTGACCAATATCAAAGGAAAAAAATTCTACACGCGGAAAATATATTTTGGAAAAACAAAGCTGATAGTGTCAACAATAATCTCGCAAGATCAATTACAAATACGATTATACGAGAGTAATTATGCATAACGTTTCTTAATAAATGCTAGATGATTTACAAACAATAAAGATTTGTTATATCTCAAAAAAATCGCTCAATAGGCCAATAAATGAAAAATTTAGAACAAGAGTAAATTAAGATTGTAATTATAAAATTCTATGCAAAAATAAATTAATCCATCTAATAATTTCGAGTAAATTAAGTTTAAATTATAGTTTTATACATAAACAATTTAGATGTGTGTAACTTGTTTATAAATGTTTTTAGTTAACTAATTTCTGCCAATTTTGGATACTTTATATTTTTAATATAAAGTTTCACACACATTTCATGTTTACAAGCGAATTATTACAATTCTGAAACATAACAGATTTATAATTATGTCGCACTGTTGCAAAAGATAAAATATTACAAGGAAATACGTAAAACTGTCGAAATATGAGTTATAAATAAAAATACATTTAGATTGTTCACAATCGAATGTTCAAAATTCGCAAATATTGTGTATTGTCATTATTGGCGCAAAAAGTCAACTATCAGAAGAAAGTTTGTATTTACAAGTATAGATAATTATCGTTTATTAGATTTATATATAAAAATTCGACATTTATCGATCAACGACAATAATAATGCAATAGAGAAAATAAATAGCAATGCATTCATCTCGTTGTTTTTGTTTGGAATCTTCAATACATATTTTTCAGAAATAGAAGTACTAATACATAGCAGCATGTCTCAATTTTAATGTTGCTTTTCTGCTTATGTATATATTGTGTAGTTGCTTAGAATGAAACAATAGTAATATATGTGATATAAAAATTTACGTGATGCATTTTCTTTGAATATATGATATAAAATAACAAAATAACGCACTCACAATATTATATACAATTTTCATAAATAATATTATTTATATTTTGTTTTTAATTGTTTTCGTTTTTAATCATAATATTAAGATTAATAAAAAATATATACATATAGTAATATAATTTTTCTTTGTTTTAGTATTACACATGTGTTAATAAATTTTGCAATATTAGTGATCATTTTTTTTTTTTCTATTTTTTTCTCTAATTATTCTGTTTTTTGCAGATGTTTAAAAGAAATATTAAAAGTTTAGTAAATTCTTTTTAATTAGAAAAAATATACGAAGTTTGCGGCTAATGACAATTCAACTACAACACTCGCGACGCAAATGAAATTATTGATTGCGTAGCAGTTATTAAAGTTGATTGAACTTCTTGGTACTTGAGAACAGAACATTCGATTTATATACATTTAAATTTAAATTCATTAAAGATTGCAAAGGTTAAATATATTAACATTCTCTCTCCCTCTGTAACCGCATTCTATAAGAAGGTAATAATGACTTTAATAAAAACAAAACTAATATAAATATATATATATATATATATATATATATATATATATATATATATATATTTAATGTTTATAATGCTATTTTGTTATGTATAAAGGAAAAGAAAAAGAACACGATCGATTATTTACGATTATCGAATATATAAATATTATAAATATTTCTTGGACTCTTAATCATTGTGGTGCACATAATTTTACATCTATTATTTGCAGCATAAAAACGCTCATGTTTATTTATTTAACTTCCTGTTATTAAGCGTAAAAGTTCAAGTCACAATATTATTAAAATATTACTATATGGTTCTATATGGATAAAAAAATTAACCTTAAATATATATTGCAAAGTATATTGTACTTTATATTTAATGCAAAATCAAATCATTTAATTCTAAAATTTATTTTTTTTATAAAACTCGTATATATGTATATACAGGGTGATTCTGGTAACTAGGACGGTATACTGCTGTTTTGCAAGTGAAGATAGAAAAAAATGGTAGAGGAAAATATTGCATGATGTACTGAGGACTCTAACTTCCTAACTTTTGTTGCAGATGCACCGATGCACCTGCCCGTTGCAATTATGCTTTTTTTTAAATGCAACTATACTTTTTTTGCATAAATCGATTCTTTTCATTATTCTGCGTATAAAAATATTAGGTGAGATCATCGAAAAATACTTTACGAGATATTCGACATTTTATTTTAGAACAAAAAATGTATTATTTTTAAAAAATGTTCTTTCTTACAATAAGTGTTCAAATGTTCCACTCTACATATTTTCTGACATATTTCATTACGTTTTTCATAACATTTCACGTCCTTTCATATCGGTGAATGACTTGAAAGAGCGAATCAAAATGTATTGTTCAAATGTGAATAACAATCAGCTTAAAAATGTTATAGGAAGTTAGTCCTCAGTACATTATGAATATTTTCCTCTATTATTTTTTTTATTTTCATTTACAAAACAGCTGATCCCATCCCAATTACCAGAATCACTCTGTATAACATTATCTAAATTGAGAATCAAACAGTTAAATTTTACACAAAATACATGTGATATAAATATCAATATACTTAAACATGATTTATTGTTCAAAATACTGGAGCATTGTTCAAAAAGTTGTTGCTTTTTATTATATACGATATTTGAAATAAATAATTAATCTAATGCAACGTGGCATAGTAAATATCTACATATATTATTTGTATCAAGTATGCGAATATAGAAATCTCCAAATTGACTACGATTAAAGTTCGTATCAAACTATGCATTGAAGATTGAGATTGAAAATTGAAATTTGACCAATTAGGACAAAGAAATTTTAATTCCTTTTGTTCGGATTAGTCACAAATTCCAATCTTTAATCTTCAATCTTCAATGCATAATTTGATATGGGCTTAAGGTGTGCATTAAAACACTTGCAACAAATGATAAATCGTCTTGTTCGTAAAATATCATCTTTCTTTTATCAGACAACACGTGATGATTACCTCTACTCCGAATTTGACAATTGCTTTCTCCAGAATCTGAAGATAGATTGCACGAATCGGACAAACTCTATATATCCGCCTTTATTAACATACGCATTTAATTTATCAAATGATATCATTATTCATGATTAATGATAATTAATGATAATTAATCAGCCAGCACTTAGCATAAAGCAAGAAGAAACACACACATATGTATGCTATTAATTTCTGAGCATGATAAACAATAAGACGATGATTCCTTTTTCGTAAAGCAAAATTTCTATTTTTTCGCAGAAATCCACGATACACAAGTGGTACATGATTATATAATTGCTGGCTGATTGCAAGGTTATATGTCGTTATCTATATGTCGTTATCTATATGTCGTTTTAAAGAACGTGATGTAAGTTCCGCCGGAACTATTATAGTCAGTCGGAAATTCAATCTGTACAGTAAACTATACTGTAAGATCACTAAAGCGAAATGGGTCGCAAAAAATTTTCGCATGAAACAATATGCAATAGTGAACAGTTTTGAGGCAAAGCATTAAATTAACTATTAACATAGAGTATGAATATAAAATGAAATACGACCAACTGATTTATAACCTATTCAATATTTAAGTAGTCGCAACAGGCAATTTTAAAATCTGTATTTTTAATATCTGAATTTAACATTAATTTCTATTATTCAATCCTTTATTAATGATAATATTTAATCGATTTAAGTTATATTATTTATTTTAAATATTAATTTATTTATTTAGATAAAATATGAAAATTAAGTTAGGCGTGTAATTAAAAAAGAACAAAAATTGATTATTCCTCTTTGTAAATATTATTTTCTTTTGAATTGTTTTTGACGTTTAAACTTTTAGAGTTTTTCTCTTAAATATTTTGTTGTTTAGTTACGCGATCTAAATATTACGCGTAATATTACTCGAAAGTTAGATAAGAAAACTGCTAAGTCAACCAGCATTAAAAATCATTCTTTAATAATTGCTCTCAGAAAATAAAAGTTTAAACTTCTACGTCAGAAATTATTGTGATATTCCATTACTAAGAAACAAATCCAAAGTGCATTATTATTTTATGCAATTAGTGTAAAAGTATTATTGATGTAGAAAATATTACGTAGAAAATATTTGCTTGTGATAAGATAAAATAAAGAATCTTATTGACGTCGTCGCGATAAGGTGTTCCTTCTTATTTCTCTGTCTGATTACACAGCAATGATGAAGACGTACATCACACTAGCTTATCGCGCTTACTATATAATCAACATAATATCGCGCATCCGACGTCACTTGTCCATAGAAACAAATATGTGCTCATCGCTAAGAAATAATTAGACTTCACAATTATCTGCAATAAGATTACTTCATTGTGCAACGATCTTAAAGCCTGTCCCACACTAAATGGCGATTAAAATCGTAATTGCACATTGCAAGTTGGAACTTAACCAACGAAACGGAGCTGATAAGAATTGAAGTCGAGATCAAGAACAAATCTCTTTCTAATGTATGCAATTCAATCTTAACTTAATCCTTAAGTATATTAAACCATGTTACATCGTCGATATATTAATTGTAGCATTTTTGAGAGGGAACTGAATAAAAATTCAATCGTGAATTATATGTCGCATTACAAATATATATATGTTATGTATGTATGTGTTATAGTATTATTAAGTTTTCAATAAAAATGGATATTAAAATGTGTTTATTTCTGTATTTTCTATAATTTTTTAAGACTATTTATTTTATCTATTTATTTCTAGTTAGTTTTTAGCTAGTTTTACTAAATATAATATTTTACATTGCATAATATGACATCACTAAAAATTATTAAATATAAATAAAACAAAATTGTATTTATATTAAATCTCATTTATAAATCGATTCTTTCGATGAATTGACCCGTTAAATATTTTTATTTTGAAATGAGATTCTATAAAAAAATTATTTAGAATAACTTATAGTACAATATATATACATAGTACAAATATACATATTATTATTTAAATTTATCTTTGTACAACATATTATCAATATAAAATATTGCGTTTTGTTATTAATTAAATTATTATCTATAATAGCCAGTATCATGAAATTTATTTATACTATTATAGTTTTGGTTAATGATTTATCCTATGATAAATTTAAAATGAATAGCATACGGCCTTCAAGTTTATTATGGAGACGACGAACGGAGATATCCCCACGACAGAAGTATGGCAGAGCTACTTTCTATATGATAGCGCAAGACTCTTTGCACCAAGACATAATGCTTTTCGCAATAGAAAATCTCGCTAGACATAATTGCACATAATGCAATCGCAATATGTGCCGCCTAATCATAACTAAAAATATCACATTCTAGATAAAAATATTAGAGACGTGCTATATTTAAACGCAAATATATAGATGAATTATAAATAAGCTGATAAAAAAATTCTTGTATTATTATATAACTACGATTAAATTAAAAATTAGAGATTTAAAAAAAATTTTAGAAAATTAAAAAGTTTAAGAATTAAAAATTGTAAATATTTACATAAAATAATGTGATTTAGGAAGAAATTATATATAAAATATAAAGTTTGTTTGACAATATCTTATTGTTAGTAATCAAGATATAAACATTTTGCGTTTAAATATAAATATTATCAAGTAAGTTGTCTAGATGTGCGAGAAGATAATGTACAGAAAAATTATTTATTAAATTTGTAAATTATTAAGGCATCAATATAAAAAAATGTAATTTTTTTAATGAAATTCAACCTTTAAGGCCGTTTAACCTGCTCAAGGCCGAATTCCGTCTTATAACTTGTATCTCAGCACTTTTGCTGCTATGCTGGACTTTGACCGTCACATGGATGCGATCAACGTATGTGTTAATCATGTGTAAAGAACCGGACTCTGTAATACGTCATTCGGAAAGTTGTGGCTTCAGTGGAAGCATATAGCTATGAGCAGCAGCACGTTTTAAGTTAAATTTATTCTCTTTTTTTCGTTTATTATACGATTGACTTCTACTATATTTTTTTTATCTAATAAATATTACATCACGTTTTTCTTTCTTTTCTTTAGCTGCAAAAGTGCAATCGACTTTTGCGCGCGTGAAACATGCGCATATGTCGTTGATCGCACATGTTTCACGCACGATTTAAGAGAAAAAAAAATCTTGTTTCAAGAGGTGGACTTTGACCCGGAAAAAGCAACACGTTCAACGTCAGATATTTTAAGACAGAGTCTCAAACACGTGGGCGGCGAGCCAAATTGTAGCCAAACACATATATTCATACATGTATACAAACATACATATATACATATATACATATATACATATATACATATATACACACATACGCACATTACACATTTTTTTCCCTCCAATTGATCCGTCTAGCTTCTTCCTTTTAATTTTAAATTAATTAAAGTTTGTATTAATTATTATATTAAATAAATATATTGATTAAGATAAAATTAATATTAGTTATATTATTTCATGTATATACATATACAGGGTGACCCATTTTAACTTAGGCAGCCAAATAACTCGAAAAATAAGCACACTACGAAAAAATGTTTAGAATCAAAATTTCGTCATTTCGAGGGGGACGTACAATGACGTTAAAATTAGCCCCCCCACCCCTCCCCCTGGGCGGTGAGGGGGGGCTCATTTTAACGTCATTGTACGTCCCTCTCGAAATGACGAAATTTTGATTCTAAACATTTTTTCGTAGTGTGCTTATTTTTCGAGTTATTTGGCTGCCTAAGTTAAAATGGGTCACCCTGTATATATATATATATATATATATATATATTTTGTATATTGTATATTTTGATATATTATTATATATTTTATATATAATTTACAATAATTTATACAAATACGTTAAATTTTACCTGATTTTTATATGATGCAAATATTACTTTTTTCTCTCCGCATTTCATATTTCTTCTCAAAGCATTTTACTCAAGAAAATATGTTATATTATTCATTGTGTACTATATGTCATTATATTATGAACATTTTGACACATTTGACATAACTTTGTAATGAATTGACATAACTATATTTTGCATATTACGTTTTACAATCAGAGAGAATATAAGCAGACATGTCCGTAGCTACCCATTTACATTTCAGACATCTAGCTTGCATAACACATTTTTATCATATATAGTTTGTTTCTTTTTTCTCTTCGATGTTGAAACTTCTTTTATACATCATTGACAAGTTTCGAACAAAAATGATTCAGCGCGTAAAAAAAGCATAATCACGTAGAACGAATTTATGCATGATTAACGAGTATTTGACGAAGTCAAAGATTTTATGTTTATTATCTTGTGTATCACTCTATTCGCGCATTAGTATAAATATGTATTAGTGATGACAATCGCAAGCTGATTGAAATTACGAATATGAAATATAGACTACAGAGTTTGAATTTACAAAGGTCAGAACAGCAAATTTGACTTTCATTTGAGTAATGCTCAGTTCATAAAAATTCATTAACTAGATTAGTACAACGATCAAGCGAAGAAATAGTTGTCTACTTTATATAAACATTCCCATAAATTACCTAAATTTATATATATATATATAAAAATAAAATATAAAATTTATGTAAACAAAATTATTTTGTTTATGCCACACGGAGAGAGCAATAATGTCGACAAAAAAATGTATTGTAAATTATGCGTAAAAAGTACATAATAAAATCGTCGACAATAAAAGCGTATTTATTCGCTGTCTAAAGTCTTGTATTGTCTTATTTCGACTCGATGACTACATATTTTCTACGATACGCATGCCGATTAGTTTCTATCGCGCAAGATAGCTGCGTACAAGTGTAAAGACGTACCTTTTCACTTTCGAGATCTAGAATATACTAAGCGTTTTCAGTCAAACATATCTTAATATTCATATATCATAATTCAGAACTGTATGAGTTTGACATGTATCTACCTTTGATACATATAAAATTTTAAACATAAGATTAACAGATAAAATAATTCAAATAAAATTAAATCAATCAATAAAACCGTAATTTTTAATTATTTAACCAACAGATATAACACAAATATCTGACACTCGAATAAATTTGCCTAATGATTTTTAATAAAATGATTCGGAAGTGTAACGATGTTATAGTTTTTGTGTACGTGTCGAGAAATAACAAATCGATTGTTTAGCTGTAAGTTTTTCTCATTTCAGTTTTCCTCTTTTAAACAGTCAATTTGCGTCCTGTGCTCTTTTTCATTCATATTGCATATTGCATATTCTATAAGAAAGTGCAACTGACAAGAACAAGTTTAACAATGTAATGGTATGTTGCACAATATTCAGAAGCATTTTTGTTGTCTTGCCATTAAAATATTTGTTAAATTGAATAGACGAATTCTGTTATATCAATAAATCTTAAATGCGTGAAATGTCGCGTACTTTCAACCGCAGGGCTCGGAGAAATTCGCGTTTTAAATAATTTAAATCACCTAAATATCTTTATAATTGCTTTTATAATTAAATAATAAAAAGTGATATATAAAAATCAGTAACTTATAATATATTATTTATATATGAATATAACATTTTTTATAAATTAAAAAATGCAAAGATATCATGACAAACATATTTCAAAAATATGCATATAAAATAATATAATTAATATTAATTTTATTTCAATTAATATAATAAACATTTTAAAAAATTAATATAAATTTTGAAGTTGAGAAGTTAAAGGAAAAAGTGTGTATATATATATATAGTTTAACAAGTTATGTGATTATAAGACATGTGATTGACACGTATCTGCAGGAGACATCATCTCCGAGCTCTGAAGTTTTTGCAGGTGATTATTTCTCTGCGATGTTTTTGCAGGTGATTATTTCTCTGCGATGTTTTTGCTATAGTTTTGTTGGCGTAATATGCGTAATTAATAGCGCTAATGTCGCTTATACTAATTATCATGAGTAATTCCTAACTACGACGCGATGCAAATCACGAAAAAAGCGCGTATGTGTATCCAAATACCGCGTGCTACATATATATCGCCGTTATATTAAACGAGAAAGTGGATTTAGTTCTCCTTAACTCTCCTCTCTTCAATCACGGACGGATTATTAACATTTGCAAGGTCGATCCCGCAAATATTCAATTTATCTTAAGTAAGAACTAAAGAAATGATATTATCCAAAGGACAAACATCTGTAAAAGGAGGAGAGGCTAAAACTCGTAAGCGATTGGTTGAACATGAAGGTGTGCGACCGCGCCTCCGGGCCGAAAAGTAAGCCACGCTTTCTCTGGTCTCTAATAATAGAATACGATCCTGTTACGCGGCCGTTGACAATGTCTGGCTGTTACTTACCGGCGATCTATACGTATGTAGAGTCAGCGATATTTATCTAGGTCTATGGACGAGTCTCGGCGTTTCAGGTAAAATATGAGACGTCTTCGTTACAGCGGTAGGTGAGGTGTGTGGCTCGACGACGCGACGTAGAAGCGTCGGATCGAATCAACAAACGCACTTCCTGTTACGCGGTATATATCGTTCACGGATTACGCAAGAAAAACATCTACTGCACAAATCGAAGCACTGCTACAGACTACAGACAGACTACAGTACATAGTACAACCACGAAACATGAAATGCACTAAATGAGACGATGGCGCCTATCCTCATGCCGCGCATGCGCGTCCACGGTTTACTTACATCATTTGTAATCACAGAGACATCTGTGTTTGTAATGTGCGGCATGTTTTGACAATCTCGACGACTGTCGGTCAATTTTCAAGCTATGCGTTACTATCAGTAAGAAAGCGACAATAATTAATATTTCGAGAGAACACGAAAGCTTTAATTTTATTTATTTGGAATAAAGTTAGATAAAGAACTTAATTAGAGAATCAATAGTAAATGTATCAGTGATACATTCGAGTAGAAAAAATGCCATTTCTCTTTCTATAAAAATATATGAAATGACCAAACACATGTCAGCGAATAACTACAATAAAATAATAAAATACCACACGAATTTAGGTGATATTACTTTGGTCCATTAATATTCAAAAGTAGTGAGAAAACTTGAATTATATGTGTGTGTGTGTATATATATGCCAAAAAGATTCATATGTCAATAGCAAGTTTAATATAATCATAAACATAGAATATATTGAATGAACTTCTCATTTAAACAGATATTATTGCAACTTTTCGGTTTTAATTAAACCACAAATTACGTAAGAAATCAACTTTTTATTCGATAGAGTTTGTATTAAAATTACATTGTAATAAAGTGTAATAATATAAACTTCGTAATAAAATAACACATGTACAATGAAAAATGCCCGTTAATGTTGAAAATTTACGAGAGAGACAATTAAATTACTGCTTACTTTTCCTCTTACTTCCTCAAGAAACTTCATCAGCATTGCAGCAAGACCTAATCTTCTGTAATCAGGAGAAACCCCGATTGTAAGGGCTGTTATATGACCATGCCAATTTTCTCTATGACCTTGCGCCTTTCCCAAGACTTTGATGATTTCTAAATAATAATGCTAATTTTAGATCACATTAGAGAATTACACATTATTATAAGAACATGTTTGAACTGAATGGACTTACTGTAATCTATAATTTCACCGCTTGGTGATTCTGCTACTTGAATATATTCTGGCCAATGCGCAAAATAATGCATATAAAACAAAAGTCCATATTGAAGCAAATCCTTCCATCAGCAGTGTTCATAAAATAAAGAAGATAATGCGAAATTTGTTTTTTATTTGCAACCGTTGCTTTCTCCAGTACGTTATCTAAACCCTAAAGCAACAAATGTAATATAACAATACAATAAATAATTAATTTCTTGCTTGATAATTTAAAAGAAAAATTTTATTCAAGATGATAAACAGAAATAGTGAAAATATATTTTGATACATAGTAAAAAAAAATTCAGAAAAATTATTTTGAGTTTACTTAGAGCTAATAAATACTTAAAGGTGTAAAAGTTATTTTACCCAAAATAAGACATCCAGAACCTTTGTACCAGCTGCCTTAATTTCCGTTATGTAATCACTCAATATTATGCTGTTGTCAAGGATCTTTCTAACCAGATTTAAGCTCTGTATTTGTAACCGAAGATCTCGGGCAACTATAAAATTTCTGTTAACCAATCCATCTTGCACATCTTGTCCCAAATTATTATAATATCTATAAACTTGCGTTATCTCTCTGAAAACATTATCTGCTTGCAAAATCAGCAATATATTCGGCATATGTGTATTGTGAGTATATATTCAAGAATATAACGCATGTCGATTTTTCTGCAATATATTCTGCATGTGTGTATTGTGAGTATATATTATTCAAGAATATAACGCATGTCGATTTTATATAAATGCACAGAAATTTAATTTTCATCGATTGTTAATCGTTCCATTTTTAATACTGTCACGAATAGCAGCGAAGAATTGAAGATAATGATGAGTGTTGTGTCTGAAAATAATGAAGTTACAATGATTAGATTTTATATAACAGAATGTTCAGATTGATCAAATTGTAACTTCTAAATATGTACATCATTAAAAGTACTAAACCAAGCATTTCCTTTGTGTGATGCAAATGATGGAGATATGCTCGTGTGTGATTCTGACATGTAAGACACTCACACTTTTTACAAATAGGAGTAAAGTCGTCTTTATACCTGAAGAGAAAAAACAAAATATATGTGAAAACATGAACATTATAATACAATCAAATATGTTATATTCTATACTTTTTACCTTTTTTCTGCTATTGATATTCTATATTGATCACTCACAAATGTCATGACCGCACATGAAAGTCAAAGCCTGTGATTGTTGAGTAATTATATAAGGATAGGATGAATCAAATACATCCACTCCTAATTCGATAAGATCAAGTACAGTAACTGGTTTCCAACAACCCATTAATACTCTTATTTTATCAGTAGGCAGTAAATTCTGTAAAAAATTATAGCATCGTTATATTGAAGTATTTTAAATATTAGACAAAATTTAAAAATTATAAACTGGTATTTACAATGGTATGCTGTACTATTTGTTTAATATGATCTATTGAAATATTCTGTGCACTTGGACCATTATTATGTAATCCATTTATAACAAATCCTGCTAAAGGTTTATCTTTTAGATAATTTATGGAATCCTCTCTGGCTTGCAAATTATAACCACCTTCTCTGATACTCGTTTTGCACTACTATTAATATTTGTATCTCCATCACATAGAGCAACATATAGAGATCTGGTTTATAAGCTTGTACAAGCTCCATATATTTATCAGCAGTAAAAACAACTCTTCCTGTTCTGGACCAGAAATAGAGTCTAATTGCTGACAGCCAGGGTTGGTAGTATATGCAGGATCTTGTATCGATAAAAGATTTATGTATTCCTGAAACAAAATTCTTTATAAGTGGAAGTTTGTAATTTTAATACATATTAATATGTTGATTAATCTTTGATTATACCTTCATGCTAACAAAATCAGCGATAGAAGTGTTAAACTCTTTAATAACATCTGCCATTAATATGGTAGAGGGAAGTGAGACGGAGAATAGTTGTTGCTCCAATGTTATCATTTTAAAGACATTTTTCATTAAAGATGCAATTTTCTTACTGTTTGGATCATCACAACATAATTTTTCCTTGATTTATAGAACCTTGCTACACCTTTCACAGCTATATTATTACACTGTGTCGCACCGGATGTAAATATCACTTCCTACTTGTCTGCTCCTATAAGATCTGCAATTTGCTGTTAAAAAGAAAGTACACAAATAATTTCTTATAATTATAAGATCATAAAATACAAAAGTAAATTTTGCAAGTTAAGGCACCAACTTGGCGAGCATGCTCGACTGCTGCTTCCGACTTCCAACCATACATGTGAGTTCTGGAATATGGATTACCATGGTACACTGTCAGATACGGCATCATTTTATCTAATACCCGAGAATCCTGCGTGATAGTACGACGTCTTAGTTTTTCACATGCATATAGATTGCATCATGTGACATCATGCTTTGAATTTACCAGCGTGGTAATAGCTTGAGCATCCAAATAAAGGGATCTACCCTCTGTTGGACCCTTTTTATATTCGTCCGTGATAGGAGCTACAATGTATAAATAATCGCTATTAAATATCACACTTGACATATATAAATATGATTAAATATTGTATTAATTTTGGTACCCGAACTTACATTCATACTCGGCGACGTTTGACAAGCTGATCGCACGTGTGCAAATAGCGATCTTTCACGCGATGCAGTGCGGATATCAAATACCTCGTCGATCGAAACATTCTAATAGTTGCCTGAAATTATTCTCATGAAGAATCATGCATTCCACGAACTCGCATGTTCTAACCTCGCGTTCTAACCAGCACCGTGCCACACTCCACACTATCAACAATAGAGAATGAAAACAAGCAAGCGAAAGAAAGTGACGTACGAATGGTATCCACATATCCATATGTATATATACACACACATATTACACACGCATATATTATATATATATTGCATTCCTATGCAGTTTGAAACTCCTTCATTATTGCTCTATAATTGTAATAAGATATACGCATTAAACAATTATAATCAATGAAAAATTTATATGATAATCATGAATACAATTGTAATAAATTATTTATTTGATTATTAGTAATGTATTATTTATTTTATTAATTATCGTATTACGTTCATTTGCATAATGACTTCAAACAATTTTGAATCTTCGCGCCAAATTGTTTGAGGGCTGCTAGAAGGTTTTCGATAGATATCGTGCGAGATTTTTGAATTGATTGGCTGAAACAAAATATATCGATTCGACGAGTATCCGCCAATCACGACTGCGAAGCTTGGACCAGCTCGACCAATCAGGACAAGGCAATTCTGGCGCCAACGAATTTTTCTTCCTCTTTCAGCGGGAACGTTGTGCCGTGCAGAAGCAGAAATTGCTTGCTCCGTTAATATCTGTACAGGTAAGCCGACAAAGAGATAATCAAGCCAATAGATGTGATTATTCGCAATAGCATTCTCTTTTGAATAAATTGTGAGATAATATTGTTATATTTAATATGTTTATAGCATATTTTATAGATATTGTAAGAATAAGAAATCAAGTGACTTTTTCGGATCAGATAATCGCGGGCCATTAGATTACTTTTATCCTAACGGTCTTCCGAGTATTTGCACATTTATAGTGACAAATTCACATTTGTACATACATTTATATAATCGAGTTTACATTGTGTCTAATGTTATTCTTATTGAAAGTTTGCTTAAAAATCTTGCATAGAAATTAATAGCAGGAGTTATAAGGTAATAAAGTTGCTTTCTTAAGACAATATAAATTGAAATAAATGTTGTGTAATCTTCTTTATTTTTTGTTTAAAGCTTTACAAAAGATGCTCAAAAATTCTCCCGTCGACTTCGATACACTTTTATTTTCCAAAGGAAAAAATTTAGAATTCCAAATATTTTCCAAAATGCTCGAAACAATTTATTAATTCGTGCTAGAAAGTGTATCGAAGTCGACGGAGAAATTTTTGAACATCTTTTGTAAAGCTTTAAACAAAATAAAGAAGATTACACGATATTTATTTCAATTTATATTGTCTTAAGAAAGCAACTTTATTACCTTATACCTCCAAAACCGTTCGGATTCGGACATATGTTTATTAACATTTTCGACTTGTTTTCATGTCCTAAAGCCGCTGTATCAATTTTGGCACTGAGTTCTGGGACACCCTGTATATAATATAATATATTCTTATATATATATTGATTTATCAATGTTTGATACCACGCACATACACACATAGTACATTTAATAATATACATTCACATATAATACAGTTTCGAATACATACATCCCAGTAAACGCTAATAGATATTTCTTAAATATTCCATTCGTATTCCGGAATACGAATGGAATATTTAAGGAATATCTAGCGTTTACTGGGATACACACATATTTTGTTGAATGTTCATTATTGTGAGAAATTTACATTTTTTCTAGACTAAAATAATATTCTAATAACTGAAAGGATAGAGTTATTAAAGGATTTTTCTACGATACGTTCTAGCTAAAATTAATTAATAGTTAAAACTCTTATACATTATTATTTTAAATTTTGGGAATAAAAAGGAAGAAAATATTTTTTGCAATATTCTTGATGTATAATTTTTATCATAAAAATACAAAAAGGCGAATTTTGTGAAGAATATATATAAAAACGGGATTATCTTGAAAATCTGTATTTCTTTTTTGTAATTTATTGATTCAAAATAATTTTTTTAAAAACGAATCTATTCATATTCTAAAAATTTAGTAAATATTATTATTATGAGAGTATATATGAATTTCGATATTCGAATTAGGTACTTCGATGTCTGATAGAAGCGCTGACGTCACTTTGACGTCACGCGAATTAAACGATTTGAAAAACGCGCGCAAAATGGTGTCGACATAGATGCCAGAAACTGACCCCGGTAGCACACGCACACAAACGCGACACATATATGTGCCGCGCATACGTTTGCGCCGCTCATGTATGCGTTCCGTGTTTGTGTCGTGTGCTACCGGGATCAGTTTCTGGCATCCATGGCGTCGACTCGTGTGATTTCTTCGTTGCGAAAGTTTTCTACAAAAAAGGTGATTAATAACTTGTTCTGTCCAAAAATATTCTTTTTATACGAAACAATATCTGAAGTACGTACAGTTAATCGATAAAGAAGTAATCAAAATTTCGAGATGTTCGTAATAATGTAGGATTCAGTATGCTTCGCGAAAGAGTATAAGAATACATTTCTGATCCATCATCTAAATTTTCATTTATTATTTCATTAAACTCATATTTTTCTGACCAATCTTTTTGTCGTAATTCACGTTGATCTAACAAAAATAATTGACCTAAGTCGCATTCTGGTAGGAGTTTCTAATAGTCTAATGTATTTAGATTTTCTGGGAAAAAGCTAATAATTGCCAGCCAATGAGGTAACAAACTTTCTCCGTAATAGGTAAACATAATTTCGACACCTCGAAAATCGCAGTCTTTGGCAAATCTGTATTAAAAAAAAAACATTTATAATTAGATAAAACTGTAGATTTCATAAATTTTGATTGCTTAAACCGCTTTTATCCACTGCAAGTAAAAATGTAACACGATCAACAGATAAATTAGACTGATAGATGGCGATGTTTTACAAATTCATCTTGAAAACATATGTACTAACTTAATCACATATTATCTAACCTGAAACAATAAACCATACGTTGACAGATTCAATTCAAAATACTGTAATAATGGATGTGAAGGATTTATGGAATGTTTTATCACCTTTATGCGAGAGAAAACCGCTGTATGAGCTACAGGGAAAGAACATCGCGATTGATTTAAGCGGATGGGTCGTTGATAGTCAAACGATCGTTGACAATGCAGTACAACCAAGGATGTATCTCAGGTAAATTTATTAATAATAATTAATATAATTTCTTAGACTTGATGGCATTTTAGCAAAAACAGAGCAAAAAGTTACAATTACATGCGAGATACCGGTTCGAAATTTTTTCCCGTGGGTAATTGTCGGTATACGGCTTCTTCGGTGCATGAATAAGCAATCGGAACATTTACATTCATTCGAAGATTATGAATATCCTTTTTCCTATCGCAAAATAAGAATTTGAGTGATATAATATTGTGGAGAAGGAGAAAATCAATTTAATCTCCGCTATGTATCTTCAGTTTTTTTTTATTCGTGGTTTTTTTATGTTTGTTTTTTATGCTTATTATATTTTCCTCTAATATTTCTTGTTCATAAATCATACTCCGGATTATAAAGCATTTTGGTTCTTGAAGGAAGTAGTTAGATTTTATTGTTCAAGGATGAACTTGTGCGCATTACGTAGTCTGTTTAGTTATTGAAAGAAATGTTCTTGTTTAAATTATTTTTTTATTTTTAAAATTTATGACATATAACGCAAATTTTAGCTTTTTTATGATGTACTTATAATATTATATACATATGTATTAAATATTATATACATATGTAATATTTTTTAGCAAAATTTTTCGATCTGATACGAATAGAATAACATTTTGCAGATCACAAATTAAATCCCATTAATAATGTCCTTAGATATAATTAAAAGCGGAAATGACAGATTCTCTATCCATATTGTTTCTTCTAGACTTTCCTACAAACAATGCATCTCGCGAACGTTGTGGGAACGGTGAAAGCAAAAGCGAGAATAGTGACGATAACAATTCTGGAAGATACGAAGGAACGTCGCCGATAAACGCGATCGATAGAAATTACTAGCCAGCGATTCGATCTTCTGCAGGCGGCTGAGAGAGCTTCACATGCGAAAGAAAGGTAGGATCCATTTTATTAATGCCAGACAGAACGGAGACGACCGTGGGAATAAATGAGATTCGATTACGATTGCAGTCATTTCTTATTATCTAGCCATTTTCTACGTATTTAACGTTTATCTTGGCTATTGTACATTTTGTAACAAATTCTTGATCTCAAGGTTTCACATAATCTCTTCTTAGAGCTGATAAATATATCTATTTTATGAAGGAAAAGGGATGAGGGAGAAAGGAGAATTTGTCCACTCATGATGAGTAGACACAAAATTTTCTTTAAGACACGCTAAAAATTCTTACATTATAAATTATTAATTAATTTTTAATAAATAAATAATTTATTTGAATGAATTAGTTATTAATAATTATTAATAATTATTAATTAATTATTTACATATTGGAATGTATAATAGTATTCAAATTAGAAAACAGATATTATCCGATAAAGATTTATCTGTCAAATAGCGAAATGACGAAAGTACAATCTATTTAGATGACAATACAGAATTGGGAGGTACTATTTGATGAATTCAATGAAAGACGAACTGCTCTGAAAAATTTTATCTTAACAAAAAATAGTAATAGAAAATAAAATAGTGTGAGATCTGAAATATAATGCTTTAGAGAAGTTTCAAATACACAATACGGTAAGTTCTGTTTCTGAAATAAAACGAACTATGTTTATTAACTGTTAGTTTTATATTAAGTGTATTATATTTATTATGGTTATCAATGCAATTATTTTCTATTTATTTATTATTCAAGTGCGCACTTGCGTCATCTGATATCTTTTAATATTAAAAATAAATAAATGATAGATGTAAAAAATGACTGGAGCAATTGTAAAAGAATCTAATTTGTTAAGAAAAACTAGTTCTTATTTGTTAAGGAAAGTATAGTTCCTATTTATTCTTGACACATAAATCGCGAAATCTATTATTTCACTGCATACAAGATATTAACGGTTTTATCTCTGTTTGATGTTTATTACGAAAGCGAATTTTGTTTCTGTCAATTAGACTAGATAAGTCTGGAATCGAGCAATCGCTAAATAAGGTAATTCCGCGGTAATTGTTGATTAATGATTTGGTAACATCACAGAGATGTAACTGCATTTCGCGTCTTTCCGTCCGATATGCAGTGGCTCTGCGACTAATTGCGAGTGCAGCGATCACATATCTAATGCATATTGCATATCGCATAACGCATATCAGGGATGACGTTCTCTCCATCTGGCCCTTTCAAGGGGCAGAACTTTCACGGCGCGCTACATTCTTCGGACATTATCCCGTTTCGATCGATTTGATCGGCGTTCGGTTAATTTAACACGGTGAAACTACTTGCTGCACCGCCGTCTTCTTCGGCTTTCCCCTTCGTTAGTCGCCGATTTCGAAGTCGTTGACCAAAGTTACTTGTCTGATACTAATGATACTATCCAAATTAATCGAACGATCTGCGACGGATCATAGAAAAAATTACGGCTTATACGATATAAAATAATTCTTTCCTGACCGTGTTATATTTCAATACAAATTCCATCGACGAAATTTCTCTTCTACGTGTAATTCTCTCTCTACATACATCAATTTATCAATCACAAATTTCGATGATTGTATATCATTTGAGACATTTCGTATAATTTATGCATTCTATAGGTAGGTATTGTAAATGTACTCTGCTGTTTTTTTCTAGATTATAGTCTTTTATTTCTGCACAAGGGGGATAAAATTTAGAATAATTTAGAATTAAAATTTAGAAATTTCTATCTAGAAATTTTTTATTCCGACTTTTGCAAAAAAAAAAAAAAATTGCTTTTTTTCTTCAGTTTATACAAAATCTAAATCTTTAACCACAAATCTTTATAAAATTCTAAGAAGACCGTGCTCGCAAATAGATTAAATAAAAAAAATCAATATACACACACATAAGAAAGAAAATAATTTTACTTTTATTTTTCTTTAAATATGTGGCCAATATATGGATAATTCATATAGTAATGAAACAAAAATATAATCTGTCAGATTATTTTTTATCTTATTACAATCTATTGCGACAATAAAGAAATTTCTTTTTATTTTTGAGATAATTCCCAATTTACAAGTTTACAAATTCCTTGAGTTTTCTCAATATATACTTCTTAACTTGTAATAATCTCACTTAAGGCTCGAAAGTCTACGTCATCACGTAGTACATTATAAGGTGAACAAATCGGGTCGTTGCACCTTCCTACCGGGACCTACTTCGACATTCGTCGTGGAAGGATAGTGAAACTTTTCGCGATGCATCTCGCGCTTCAATTATGCCTCTCCTTCTCTCTCTTTGAAACAAGATCCTGTAGCTCTATTCCCAGCGCGCGGAATTTCTAGCGAAGCGTGAAAATCGCGTCTCTTTTCGCGAGGCGTGAGAAGGCCGCACACAAAACGAGGTCGGAGGAAATTGGCGACGAAGATCTCGGCGATGACGCGTATCTATCCCTGGACTTTGACGATTGTCGGAACGGAGAAAGCGATACGCGTTAGGTCGACAGTGTGACTCACATATGTGACATATTTTTTTTTTTAATCTTCGACTCGTCGTGTCGTGACGTTCTCCTATTGTGGGCTGACAATGTCGTGATCCCATACGTTTTTCAGAATCGTTACTGACCGTATCGAGTTTCACTTCGGCATTTCGGTCGACTTGATCTCAGATACAAGTTAACTGATTCTGAGTGTGAACGTCACCTACTAAATTACAGTTCTACTTGTGACATAAATGGAAACAGAAAATTTAATTATAGCTTTCGCAATACCAGCTTCGATTCTCCTTACGTACTCAAGACAACTCTTCCAACAATCTGACATTGATAAATTCTTAAATTTTTTTTCTGTAAATCTTACCTTAACTTTAGACAAACCATGTAATCGGAAAACTGAATGATGTGATTGGAAACTATATTTCATATTTTTATAAGCTCCATAAATAATAGAGATAATCAGAATTAATATTATTAACAATGATTCTAATATCATTATCTTTTATTTTAATTTTAGATTACATTGTTAATTTTTTAGTAAAGTACAGTATTAAAATTTTAGAATATATTTTTGTGCTTAGGGGATTTAGCTATACTTCTTCAAAAGTGCTACATTTACATTAATAATTCTGTTGATTACTCTTGATAATAGAAACTATACAACAGAAGAATTGATATTCTTCACTTTGATGAAATATCAAATAAATGAAATCTTAAGAAAAAATGAATTTAAAGTGTACATAAATAATGCAAAAATTATTACAAGTAGTCTTTTGTCACCAATTTAATGCTTACTCATATCAAATTTTAAGATTGTTTGAAATTATTAATTGGTCTCATTAATGGGTTGTTTATTCAAATTTTGTATATATAATCTGAAATAAAAAAAGATGTTTTCTATTGCAAGAAAACCAGAATAAAACAAGAAATTTTTAAATTATATCCTAATGGGAATCATGCAGAAATAAAAAAATTATAATTTAGAAAAAAACAGCAGTACATTTTTACAATACTTTATTTTCTATGTATAAAAATTTACATAAAATTTTAAAATTTTTATAAACAAAATATTACATGCAATTTCTGATTGAGAAGATGATAACTTCTGTATTTACGTGTTAGAAGAAAGAGGTATCTCTCACGTACAGTTATTCGTTTGTTCGCTTTACGAAAGAATACTGTCTCAGATGAATAAATTCAGCAACAGTGCGGACAACTATACGCATTATCTGCCAGGGAATCGAAACCGAGCATGGTAACGGTCTTGCATCTGTTACCTGTATGCTATAGTCTATGCTATGTTAATGCCCGCAGGACTTCTCATCATATAAAAACACCGTTTTGCGTCATTGCACTGTACCGATTATAGTTATATCTGACATTGTGTATTTCGCGAAGCGAATCGCGATTTGTGAATAGTACTTTAACAAGCTTTTATTAGTTGTACGGATTGTGTTTCGTAAGGCTGACAAGTTTCGCCAATTTTTTTTCTTGGTAGGACGGATTGTTCGTGAGGAGAAGCGTTGGTGTGTGTTACAGTAGCATCTTTTTTAAAAGTCTATGAAAGCATACCATCGATCGGCATAAGCCCAGAAGAGAAAGCGACGATTCTCGTAGTTCTATCGTGTCCGACTGGATTCGTAGAATCATGAAAGATTTTTTGTACACATGTCGAACGCGCCAACGTCATCTCTTTTTAATTATATTTCTACACACACCAAGTAAGACCCGGATGTAGCAATAATGATTTTTAGAAATCGATATTAACGTGAACCATTTTAATTAAAAATGATGTAAGTCAAATTTTTATTTAAATTTTAAATTTACGATGAATCAGCTAAACGTAAAAAAGTTTTAGGAGAGACTTAGCTTACAATATTTTTAAAACAGATAGATCATACGAGGTGTGAAATTATGAAATAGTATTGATTACGCATACACCGTTTTGAATTAAATGATGATTGCGCATTTCATAAAAATTCGCATTTTTTATCAAAGATTTCTCTGATTATTTCAGTTACAAGCAACATAAATATTTGTTCTCAAGTAAAATTTTGCGGATATTTATATACTCATTTATACAAATATATTTTTATTTCGAAAAATATTGAATTTTTTGGAAGTCATCTGCTTTCTAATTAGTTGAGAACCGTAAAGATTATAAATAATGTAACCCCCTTTTAAGTGACCTCTTTTTGGATGGTATGGCAGATTTTTTTTTAAATTACCAACTAAAAGGATCTAATAAAGATGATCCTGGTGAGAGCATCCAATTAAAAATAGAAAAATCGTTATAAACATAAATTTTTTAACATTTTACGACACTTAAAATACTAGTGCACTTAAAATACTAGTTGCGACAGTGACAGGGTTAATAAGGATTTTCAACGATTTGACTAATAACAGGTACGCTTTGTACTCTGATTACTAGAGAAAGCATGCAATGAGGAACTCGATCTTTGAGACTAAACGTGTCATTTTAGATATTTTACGTTAGTATAAATACTCTGTGTTGTACATATGTTGCAATTATGAAAATGGCATTGTTTTAGAGCCAATCCTCTCTAGACATTTAAAGAAATTATGAAGAAGTTAGAAATACGTTTATGAAAACACTCTGTATATTATTTTATGAATTCACAATATGTCGATTATGCATTTAAACGCTTATTATTTTGAACAGATTAGTCGTATTAAAAATTTATATATTTGATGTTGAACTGGTTGAAAAATTTTCACGGTATTTTCTTACCAAACGTTTATACGCGCATAACGTGATTTCGCTTCTTTGAGTCTACGAGAAAGTGGAGTAAAGGGCACTATTAGATGAAAAAGGAGCAAGCGACATCTCATGCATTACGATATTCTCATTTGAA
Source organism: Lasius platythorax (assembly GCA_963971435.1). Taxonomy (NCBI): domain Eukaryota; kingdom Metazoa; phylum Arthropoda; class Insecta; order Hymenoptera; family Formicidae; genus Lasius; species Lasius platythorax. Next base: position 14,720,521 of record OZ020538.1, on the reverse strand, counting down.
TGCATTATGGTAACACAGTGCAATGCGCACTGACCTATACTTGTTGCAAGATATTATCATATCATTTTTTTAATAGTTATACAAATTTCACAACGCGTTTCGTTACGAAGGAAGACTCGATGCAACGAACGGAGAATGAAATCGGTGAAAAGAAGTATATATAATAAGAAATAGAGATAAAAATATTTTGACATATACAGGAAAAAGATAATAATAATAGAATTAAGTTTTATTTTATTTTCAATTGTTTTTAGAGTTAGCTTATAATATTCAGCCTAGTTGAGAATGAAACATTCGATAGCCTTTCTCCGATGCTTGTCATTTTATTTTCGTGCAATTTGCATAAATAAAAAACGTATTTTCACGCATGACTATAACGATTTCTTTAGTATTTATTTTAATTTAATTACGGTGCAACTAAGGAAGACTTGAGAAAGATTCACGGGAAAAACTCTTAACGAAAAATTGTGTTGTTTTCTCATCCTTGCCCACTGAAACAATTAGTCGCTAGTGAATTAACTCGTTACTTGATCAATCGATTAAAGTTGCACAAGAGTATAGCTGTACAACGATAATAAAAAAAAAAGCATGACCGTGTGAGAAAATTTACGCATTGCGCATGCAAACGGACAACAATATAATCGCAGCTGTATCGCCGTCTTCCATCTCTTCGCTGCTTTGACTTTCCATAGCCATCGACTTTCCTAAGGAATTCCCTAAGGCTAGATCGGGGTCGCATGAAGTACACCAGCAGATGATGCACGTAGCGTATAGTAAACAGGTTGCGGGAAAACATCACACGCGCGCAAAGAACAATTTAAGTGTACTAACAATGTGCACACGTGTACGCTCTGAGAAAAAAAAGTACATTACATTCGTGTTGCAATCATAAATCTACGTCCTTTGACTTTGCGGCAAAATTGAATCTTTCACAAATCCAGCATGATGGAATCTCTTCGACATTCTTGACTCGCTTGCAAACAATTTGCAGAATTTATCATTACCGGTTTAATCGGATTCTTACAAAACAGCGCTATCAATTTGTTTCCATAAATGATTAATAAATACGTTAATCATATGTAAAACGAACAAAGATTAATACGCTTGATATATAAGCATAATAAGCTTATGTTGCGGCTGCAATGAAACAGTAGTCCAGCATTCAATTTAAAGATTTAATTTTCAATTTAAAACGTAAATAAAAGGCAATCGTGAAAGAAAAAAAAAAATAATTAAAATATGAATTAAACTTATTTGTCACATTGGAGAAAAGAAATCAGTTCTAAACACAGAAACACGCGCTTACTTTGCTGTTCGATAACCCGGAAATTCGAGGACGCCGACTTTTCGATCAATTCGCATGCACGAAATGAAGAACGGTTATGGCCAGGTTTGCGATATACGATTAACGGAGAAGCTCTTATTGGGTCCTACCAGATTAGAACATGTCGGTCGACGACCTCATCTTCATACGCGCTCGAAACCTGCGATAATTATTCAGCGAATTTCGAAAGTTTAATAACGCCCGCAGTGATGATGACGCAGTAGAGAGACTCGCGGAATTCAGCTGCAAGTCATTTGCGAGTCATTTTGATAGTCGAAGTGTAAGAGTGAAAATTAAGAAAGAAAAATTTATAGTTCCTGTTTGGCAGTTAAAACCTAGTCTAGATCACGCGGCAGGTGAAATTCCTTATATGGCAATCTTACTACATCGTTCCGCTGGAAGATCAAGGTGATAAAACTGTATTTTGACTCATTCTGCAAAATTACAAAATATCAAGCGATAAGACCGATTAATATAATTTGTGAGGAAGTGATTAAAAATGGTAGCGATTTAAAGCTTTTAACTAATTTAATTACACTCCTTTTTCTTTATTTCTTTTTATTCATAAGACAAAGAAATTACTTAATCGAGTTATATCTTTATAAATCTTAATGCAGAAAGCACGATATATATTTAGAAAGAACAATGTTCCAAGAAGAATAATACTGTAATTATCTCCAAGAAACCGATATGTTGTATATACGAAATGTGTAAACTAACAAAAGGAAACTTTTCGCACAAAATTGCGGAAAAGTACCGCAAGATAATTCACGCATAATATCCATTTTGTGCAAATCTCTGTAGCGGATAATTATTGCAAGGAACTCGTAGAGTTTCCACTGCGTGGAATTATATGCCCCTTTCTTCCACTGCATGAAGTTATATGCCCCTTCTCATCTCCCTCGTTAATTGTTTTTGAAATATTAATTAATTTTTTATCCGTATATAGAAAATGCGATAAAGCATGTACATATAGAGAACACAAGCGATTCAAATGAATAATAATTATGTAGTAAATAATAATTTAAACTCTGAAGGTTTAATTCGCACAATCGCATACTGTATACTACAATCGAATTCACATGATGACATTTGACAGCAAATTTACAGAAAAAATTTGTGAAGTTCTTGCAAAATTTATTCTGTACGCTTACTATATGTATTTCGTTCTTAAGAAAATATTTAATGATTATTCCATAATGAAAATCGAGAATGACCTTTTAAAAGATCGATAAATACATGGTTTAGCTTATGTAAATTTAAAGATCGTCAAGTCCTGTGCCAGAATCGTCGGGAACCTGAACCTGAACGAAAACCTGATCGTATACGATAATGGGATACTCGCGTGTTTGTGTATGCGCAACACAGGTGTATATCGGCGCATACGTGTCCATTCGTGAGTGCACACGCGGCTATAAAGTGTTACGTTTGTTGTATGGCGGTCGCGGTATGTAGGTCAGGAAGCCGGCGTTACTAACAAGTGACTCGATTCGAGGCGATTCGTGAAGCGACACACACACACTGCTAGCTTTTGTTGCACTGCATTTCCATCTTTTAACAAATTTGGTCCCGCTACTCCTCGATCCAATATAACGTATAATCGCGCTTCGTAAAAGCTACTGCAGGGACAATTTCTTGTACTTAGTTCTGCGCCTAGTGTAAAGTGATTAGAATTAGTCTGTCGAGAATCATACAGTTAATTCGATGCGCATAATTATAGCGTAATTACCGCGATTTATATTGTAGTTTAAATGCATCAGAAAATGATAGATTGGAGCGGTGTTAGGTAATTCTATAATATTTCACAACAATATTTGTCGTAGGTCGTAGGTACCGAATAATTGGGGAACGTTCAACGGATACTGTCGATTTTACACGCATAATATTGTGTACATCACGCACTTAAATATTGAAAAATATAATTAAATATTATAGTTTTTTAATTTTTTTATTTTAGTGTATCAAAATTGATTTAGTATAATGAAAGGAAGAATATTACAATAATATAAAATCAGTGAATGGTTATTTCCTTCGAAGATGTGTGTTTTCGTATAACTACGGATATAATTATATTAGAAATATATAGTGTCGTATCTCTCTCTTTATTTTGCAACAAATATAATTACATTTTTTTTCTCGAAAATAGACATAGATTTAACAGTAACTCACATAATTATACTTAAACATTTATTGTGTCTCTCGATTCAGAGAAATTTCAATGCGTGGTTTACATCGCGGAGATCTACTTCACGCACGTTGCGTTCTCTGCATCGAGTACGCAACCAACGTTTTGATCTTTTTGATCATTTTGCGATTGACCGAGCGATCAAGTATCCGTTCCATCGCAAAATAGGATCGAGTAAACAAGAAATTACGCGGGATAATCGAAAATCATGCACGATTGCTTCGATGCGACGTGTCTTAAAGCAGCCGTCATGAATGCGATGGATGCGACCGCATGATACGCGCATACGTACGCAATTCTGCTCGCATGTTCACGCATTTCATTTCTAATTGAATAATCAATCGCGACCTCTTCTTGATCGAATGACATGGAATGCGGCAGACGAACCATATGTATGTTCTTGCATTCAAGAACCCGGTTACGTAGTTCTTTGCACGTCAATCTCTCCGTTGGCATTTTAAGAGAAAGATAAGACATATTCTGTGCGAATATAATCCATCCGTAAATTTTGAAAATTTTTTTTAGCTCGATCTCTCCATTAGCGTTTCCAAAAGAGACATCTTTGAATTAAGAATATCTCTTATATAGTGTAAAATTATAGAATATGCATACATACACAGAATATAAATTGATCTGTCTTGGAAATATTTTTTTGCAATATTTCAAAGTCTATCGCGATGCTCGTTGAAACAGCTTGGATCCCAAGCACATGAAATACTTCTGACACACGCATGGACTATTAAATTTCATGGTTGCGTTAATCAGCACGTATGAGGCGCTCTATAAAGATACAATTATGGATGCTCTTCATTGTTAGCATCAAGAAACCATAATTAACTCAGCACAAGGAACAAGGAAGCGCCGAGGGCAGGCTGGTTTAGGGTGACGCGGTTGGGTGATCATCTTCCTAGTCCTTTTTTAAATGCAGGCATTCTAGATTTTATCTGACTGGAAGAAAAATGAAAGAAAATAATACGTCACACCTAACAGAAAACTATACATATAATTATAAAATATATATGAATATATAATTCGAAAAATAATGTTTTTTTTTTTTTTTTTAAGAATAAAGTTGGAAACACTGGAGCTAAGAATATAATTCAAGTAAACACTTTATATAATTTTCACATAAGCTTTGACATATAAAAATTGTTATTCTGTTACGTCGTGTATTTTGCAAGAAATATCTTTCTTGCTATTAATTTAATTCCACATTACGAAAAAGAAATTATTTAGGTATGATGTATGTACAAATTACGGTCCCACTTATGCTTTCCGCAAAATTATACATACATTGTTCTTAATTGCCAGTACATTGTTACAAATTGCCATAGAATTTCCACGAATTTTCACAATTGCGTACGCTCGCGGGAACTCTATATATCTGTTATTTTCTTCGAGACGCCTCGTTTCCATTTCTATAATTCGAGGGATGTGCTTTGCTCTGTGAATTTAGAATTATATTCTACATGACGATTATAGGTTGATGATTATCAATTATCGCGCACAGTAGAAACGTCAAGAATTATGTAAAAGCATGAATTGGGGAAATTTATATATGTGCAATTCTTAGAATTAATTTTTATGTAAAACTTGGGTTCAACTCGCATTAGACGTTTTCGACATTTTACCATAATAACAACACGTTACGCGATGCACGTAAGCTGCATGTAATATTCTTTCGTCATTTGCTGCAAAATTACCCCAACACTTTCTTACGATCTCCATAAACGTATAATCACGCGAACAATCGAATCTAATGTATTATATCTATCGGTATATATTAATTAGGGTTAATTGCTGTTCGATCGTTTAAAAATAATTTATAATTTTAAAACGTATCAATCATTAATAATTAAAAGCTTTTGAAAGAAATTAAATAATATAATAATTATAAATCAAATAATATTTAATATAAACAAATATTTTCTACTTATAACAAGACACTCTTTAGGATTGTAAATTAGGATATTTAAAAAAAATGAAATAATGCGGTCTTCCGCTTATATTATTCACAGATCATATAATCTCCTCGTGAACTTTCCGTATAACTACGTCGAAATATTTTATTTATTACACATAATCATGCTACATTCCTTCAAATAGGGATCAATTTCCCTTCGGGAAAGTTGATCAAAACTCGTTTTTCGATGAAATAGCTAATCCAGCCATCCCACGGGAAAAAGATATTCTCACTATTTGGTGACGTGTCAGCACGTAGGTTGGCCTGAATACCGCAGGAGAGGCGGATGAGTAAAAAAGAGGGAGGATGAACAGTCAGTCAGTCGCACAGGCCAGCCTCGTTCCTGATGGCAACCGGTACAGCGGTCGTTACTTGCCAAGGTGGTGGTAGCGAGAAACAGCAGGTGGAGGGGAACAGAACACCTGGACGACTTCCTGCTAGAGAGTAAGCGCCTCAGTCCTCAGGAAAGAACGTTCGACATCGGTACATCGATAAGACTCTCGAGAGTCACATCACGAGTTCTGGCAGTGGACTGCACGAACATCGCTGTTTTAATTCTATTCGAAAGTACCTGAGAGACTTGAGAGATTCGCATGCGCGTTTCTTAGATTCGCGCCTCGAGCAAACGTTCGCGTTCAGTGCTCGGAAGAAAAAATAAAGAGGGTCACCCGTACCCCGAAATGATGTTTTTCTCGAAGTGCATTCGGTGAACTTCTCTTGCGGAATTGACAAAGTGCGATTGTTACGGACGTATTAATTACTGTTCCATCAGGGAGTTGCGCCGTTAGCTGTTTCTCCAATTTTCCGGAACGCGAGAGGACATACAAGTTAAAGTTCTACGCGAAAGGTCGTCCTCGCCAAGGAAATGGAACGCAAAACACTTTGCTTCCTTTTCATCACTCTGATTTCCAAAAGTGCGTAAATTCCTTTTTCAGCTCTAATTATCCGTTATCGGTCCGTAATCATCCGTTATTAAATACACATTATATATTAAATAAAAATTATTACATAAAAATCTCTAAAAATAATGATTATCAGAAGATATTCTTAAACATTCGAGAGGTTTTCAAAGATGAACAAATAAAAATATGCATAAATTATTATATACTACATTTTGCTAATTGCTTAATTATATATTTATAATCGAATATAATAAGTTGCAGATTTCTGCTAAACGCGATAATATATATGTTATTAACAGTCTGTTTATATTGTAATTATACACATGATAATTATACGTAATAATATATGCAAATGAATGAATTTTTACATTTATGTTGTATGAAGTAAAATACGATATAAAATTAGTTATTTTTATGATTGTTTCTAATCGAGTTTTTGTGTAACGGTTCATTATGAATTTTGCAAAGAACGCGTAATTGGATATTTTCTTAGAGAACTTTAATATGGTGGATAGGCATTTTGTGCAAAGATGAATTAATCTCCCGTGGAAAATATAATGCCTCATTAATACACTGGAGATTATTATAATCATTATTGCATCCCATTCACTTGTCGCTTTCTAAACGCCAAGAAATTTAATGAGTTGACTGATTATGAGACAATGCTTACAGTTCGTAACGACATTCTCTATTTTACGTATCATTGAAACACTCTATTTTGCAGAACCTGCAATGAAACTGCCACTAATCAAACACGCGTATAAATGCGGCATCTAATCGAATGTGCTCGTTAAAGTTAATTATAGAGGATCATCTAAATTAGCACCAACTTTCGAATTATATATTAATAAATTGTAGCATTAATGTAAATATGAATATATTTCTCATAAAATAGAAAAAGTTCTCTGGAAAAAAGTTTGCTTACTTTATAATAATAATGTTATTACATCAATAATAACAAAGAGAAAAATTTTTCGAAACATGTATAAATCTAATGTAACATATAGTATATGAGCCATTTCGTAAATATAATGAATATACATGTATTATAATGTAATAGATATAATTTTTTTTGTAATAAGTATCTCTCTGGTAGAGTATCTTTCTCTCTTTTTTTCTCTCTTTTATTTTCTCGACAATTCAACTCAGGTCAAGATCATCCCACGCGCTCGCGGCATTATTGAACTTAATAACGAATTACCAAAGCACACTTGATTACATACGCAATTTGCAGACGAGAAGTATCTGAAAATAAGCGAAGGTTATCCACCAATTAGCGCATGATGTATAATGCGTGCGTGTTAGAGTGCATTTAGGGAGAGGATACCGTATACCGATTCTTCTTTATTTAATGTAAAATTTCACGTCACGTGACAGTAAATTGGATTTGCGTTAAGCATTATTTAAATGATAGCACAGTTGACTCTGCACAGGTGACTCCGAAAAAGTGTTTCCAATTAGCGTTGATTAACTTTTAAGAGTGTTTATAAATAATCTAATTATTTCCGTAGAACTTTGTTATGTCTTCGCACGATTATCCTGCAGGATAATCCGCCTGTAAATGTAATTTCTACCTCCGGTCCGGTTAAACGGGATAATTCTTCAATGTCGTCTTTGCTTTAACGAAGACATCACTAGACTCGCTCCGGAGAAACGCGTGCTCACCATTAAACGCATAAATGCACATCTCGTAAATGAAACGCGGCACACGCAGCACGGATTCTCATCTCCAGTGCATATAATCGACTTTCCACGATCCCCGCTCATTTTTCCACGGTGTGGAAAGTCGCCAGCGAAGAGGTTTTATCGCGGCAATAACGTATAAGAGAAGTTCGCGAGAAGTTCATATAGTTAGTCATATAATTTAGTATCCCTCCAACGCGGTGCACTATCGTGAAGAAAGCCGTTTACCTATTTACACACATTGCTGTGAAATGTAAAATGTATAAAATAACGCACAAAATACTGAAAATATTGAATTTCACGAAACAAGTCTAATATAGATATTTTAATATGTCTCTATATAATTTAACTGTATCGGCAATTTCATTGAATATATTCACATATCGACTTTAATAATCTACTAGTAAATTCAGCTTTGATACTTTTTATAATTTTTCATCGCTAATTATCGATTTAGCAGCATGATATAATTTCTTAAATACAACAGCTTTAAGAATGGGTTACCTTTTCTAAATTTAAGAAGTAGCTTTTTCGCGAGATACGCAAAGATTCCCGTCATCATTACTCGATTTTGCATTTTACTTTAATAATACATACGAGGCAACCTCTTCCGCACAAGTTAGGTTAACGACCGAGATTGTATCTCGCATTAAAGTGGTGGTTACTTGCATTTCCCACATGTCGTTGTGTGTGTGCATCATTTTTTTTCTCTTCTATACACTCTTCAAACACTTCCCTTAACTGCACGTTCTCGAGCTGGTTTCTTTCAATTGTCGTTGAGTCATATTCAGTTATTGTCCTCTTGAATATATATGTGTCGTTTCCTGTTGAAACTACAAAAGATCGATGCTGTCGTTATCGTTAAATCGATCGGTGTCAAGTATTAACTGGGACGTGAGCAGATTTCATTATTATTCATTACTTTGTCGAGTCAGACGCTCATCGATTATTCATTATTTGATATTCATATATCTTACTTCAATCAAATATAAATTAAGAGATTTCCACATATGGGTTTATTACAAGTTAAATTAGCAATCTTCATATTGTACAACTCGTAAATGATATGATAATATAAATGATATCAATCATATTATCAGTTGCATTTCAACTCTCTCCTCTCTCTCTCTTATGATATAATATCATTAGAGCTAGATTTAGAGCTGCAAACTTGAAGTTTAGAAACGTCAGAGCAATTATTAGAAATCTTAGGAATCTGTAAAAATCCTTTTTTTGGTAATTTAATAATGTAAAACGATTTACGATTATCACATTGATTTATCAACAGTATTAATACAGGAGTTGGTTGTGTTAAATTATGACTTCTGAAAATGTCTAATTAACATTTTATACTTACAGAACACGATATAACTAACTTTTGACTTTCAATCATCGACAGCTAACTTTCGCGATAAATGCATTAACTTCCGTCGTATTGTAGGATTAGTCGCGATTTCGCATATGTGTTGACTCATATATTGGCACGCCTTGAAAACAAAAGGTCGGTGTGTTTAATTAGCTTGGCTCAGTACCCAATTTCCCACAATTACGTGAAATAACGGGAGTATCAGGCGAATGAACAGGAAAAAGAAGGCGAGTCCGACGTCTACCTTTTCTCTCCTACTTTTGTCCTGGTTATCCACTTTTCTTACGGCGTGGGCGAAACTCCGGCATTGAAATCACATGTTATACTACTACATACAAACAAAACCCAGTGCAAGTTAGTAGAATCTAAGACGAAGAAATGAAACTTAACACTTAGCCGTAGTAAAAAGAAAAGTATTTATGTATTTATATATTGTACATATATATAAAGAGTTTTCATTTTATTCTAATTACAATTCTAAATTATTATAGCTAAAAACTAAATCTCTCTATAAGTGATCTTTTATAATAAATTTTATAAATTTTATAATTCGAAATACTTTAAGTATAGATCAGCATATAAATTGCATTATCTATATGTACAGCAACTTAATGATTTTAAGACAGTTTATCCATAATATATTATATATTTTTTCACTGTATATAATATATTATCTCAATTATTATAACCATTAATAAAAATTAAAACGCGCGACTTATTTATCGGAATCAAAATTTTGTTTATATAACTACGTTACGCAAATTTAATTTTAAATTTAATTTTTATATTACATAAATAGTTATATTTAAAAAATATGCAAATATAAAATAAAAGTATGCAAATTTAATCTATAATAATTATATATACGGCGTGGGCGTATTTAAATCGAAAAATAATGAAGTGATTATCTCATAATTATTAAAATAAATATAAAAAATGTTTCAATCTCTCACATATATTGAAAGAATTATAATTGTACATTATTCCCTTTATTATAATCAAATACTGGGTTTTACGTAAATAGCACAAAACTCGAAAGTAATACTGGTAATTTGCTAAGTGTATTTGTCACGGTAGTGAGATAAGATGATAGAGACGTAGGGTATGACAATCGTTTTAAGGATAACGGTAAAATAGCAGTGACCTGATATTTACACCGGAATAATTTTTATCCTTTCCATCCGATTTTTCGTCGCGTTGTCTCCATTCTATTGTCCTACATAGGCTAATTTATCCGAGGCACGTACTACTTAGCAATGTATTTTGAACATGATGTATTGGGACATTTAAAAAATTTTATTTTGAATATTTATAAACTAAAGTAAGAATATTTATAAACTTCTTTATTTATAAATTAGAATAAGAATAAATCAGTAATAAATCGATAAAAACACGTAATTTTGCAAATTTTGCACAAGTATCACATTTATTTTTAATTTATTTATTTTATAAAACTTAGTAAATATTAATAACAAATAATTAAAGTATTACAATACATTATTGTCTGCAAAATATATATGTATTTTAAATTTTTTGAATGTTACAATTATTAATTAATTAATTATTATACATAATAAAGATAATTTTTCAAACATTGTAGAAAGTTAGAAATCGAGGTCTCTTAAAGAAAATTTCTGAGAATACGATAGATAAGAATAAGAATTCAAAAAAAATAAATAATTCTAATAAACAATTAAAATTATTATATAGCTTTCTAGAACATTAAGAATCTCTTTGAGATGACGGAACTTCTTGATTATTTTGTAAATTAAGATTATAGTTATAATTACTGACATCATTTGCGAATCTTATATAATTTTCGTTATTATTTCAGTATTTAATCTTCGTATTCTTACATGCGGAGAATTTAATAACCGAAGATTATGAATCTAATCAGAGCCTTACGGCTTGATGATGATTGAAGTATATACTAAATGATATTCGATATATTACAAACTGCACATAATATGTATAATAATTATGACAAATTATTTCGTCAGAAGAAATTGATCTATCCATTTAAAAAAGAGATTCTTTAAATTGATATTACTCTCTTATATTTTCTAACGATTAATTTGGCAGGGTACTGCATAGCTATTCTTGTCAGCAAAGTGCAATTATTGGATCTATTGTATCCGTTTTATTTTATAACTATCATCTTTCGACCACTTCCTGTCTTTTAACTCTCGTAATGCCGGCGATATTTTCTCACCCGTAATAATTTGCAGCTATAGTTTAGTGGTTCATTTTTCTGCGTCGTAAGATGCGGCTGGTTGCCGGTCTCTAATCGATTTCTCTGTAACTTACGATTCACGTGGCTGCGTACGTTGATGACGATCATGTATACGTTGGCAGAGGCTAAAGTACTTTTCAAATCGGACCTCGGCTTCAGGTTCTGCCCCGATTTGCGGCTTAACAATTACGACGATGCCGGCAACCTACATTAAGCGGATATAACGAACAAGTTGTGGTTCGCGACATTTATTTTGAGAATGTAACATGAATTGCGCATATAAAATATTTTTATAGATACAAACAATATCCTATTTAAGGATTATGTGCACGACATTTAATTGCTATAATGTAACTCGACTTTTAGAATTAAACATATTTGTTGCTTTATTAGCATGTTTATATATTAACATTCCGGTTAAAGAATGAATCGTTACTAAAAAGAATAGATCGTCATTGCTGCTTATGAAGTATAATAGTTATACGTTTTTCTATATGCAAGTTATAAATCTGCTGGTGGTTACTATGATCTTTATTTTTCGCAGCACGTGCACGTAATGCATACTCGAGAATATGAACATATAACATGCGTATCGTAACAAGAGGATAGCTTGCACACGTAGCACCTGCTTTGCGTGCGCCTTATATCGCCATTATCTTTATCGATTGACTTCCTTCCTCTCAGAAAATACGATACTGTTTAATGAAATCGAAGATATCATAACAGAGAAATAATATCCAACTCTTTAATAAATAACATATTATTAATCTCATAAAATATTAAAAAATAATAACAAATAACAAATATGAAATATGATATGGAAAAATAATATATTTTCAGTGGAGCTAAAACTTTTTATGATCTTTTTCCACTTCCATCATAATCTTAGTTGCATATTGTGATAAGAATTACGCTTTAAAGATACTTTAATTTTTCTTTATTTTATTCCGACTTCACGAAACACAGTAGCGTTCGCTCTCTTAAGAAGAACACGATCATATCACGATAGTAAATTATTTAAAATAATACATTCAATGAAAAATTAACGGGGTTTATGTCATCATGGGCTACTCCGTCTGTTGACCGCATTGCGGATTCGTGTTGGCGCGTCGCACGCATGATTATAAGAACGCGTGATAAATATGTTAATTGAATAGTGCGAACCGTTACGCAGTTAGCCCACAAGACATTAATTGTGCGTCACCGAGGGATAGCACCGTTCGACCGCGCGTTCGGAATGAAATGCCATTCGCGAGCCAAACACTCATTCTATCGTACCAAATTAGGCGGGTGACGCGTGCATGGCGACTCTTTTTTATCTCTTAAAGCCTATATGTCTTAACAAAAATCATATATATAATTACATATATATAATTTGATATTAAATTTTACGTACACACATACACACGCAAAAGCTCGATATAAGGGGAACTTCTAAGTATCTATAGGAGAATAACACGATTGATGTGGCCTCAAAAATAATTATTATGACATTAATATAGAGTTACATAAGACAGATTAAGATTTAGAATAGAAATTATTTAATTTTACTGAGTTCGAATTTCGATGCGATAGACGTAAAAATAATCTTTATGTTTATATGCGATAATTGGTTCATATTTCTCCGTATTAATGTCATCACAAACTACACTCGTTGCTCCTACTTTCTGAACTTTACATCAATAAATCGCGCAACTAGAATTTTGGCTATTTTATAAACAAATAATAACAATGCATCAACATTCGATGATAGCACGCAAGTTACATACATCCTACATCCAAAGTCAACGACCCTCGCGCTGCAACGTCCGCTTTTGCCAAGTGCATGCGTGCAGTTGCAGCGCGTTTCTACAATTCCGTTGCATTCGATGCACCCATCTTTCGCCGCTGCTAGACCGATGCAAGGCGAGATGCTAGACGATTTCACTGATTTCAGGACGCGTCTGTGTATATCTGATGAGAAACGCTCGAGATTTGCGTTTCGCACGCGATTCGTGTGCGCGGTTCTTACGCAATGTGTAAATTGTATCAGAAGGCATTCGATTATGCTTCGCATCGTTGAAAATCGATGCATGAAAATGCGAAAGAAAAAAAAACAGGAAAAAAGAAGAGAGAGAGGAGAAGAAAAGCTTGTTTTCTTAATAAAAGATTCATAAAAATTTATAACACCTATGACATGTATTGTATAATATTTACACGAGGTATTAATTTTTTATAATATTTCAAAATTGTTTCGATAAGCTATATATTAAAAACTCTACCGAAATTTAGAATATATATAAATTTTTAATTTCTCATATATAAACTAAAATAAAATTATATATATTTTTCCTTCTTTTACAAATCTAACAAGTCAAATCAAAGTTTAAAAAAAATTATCTTTCTGAATATTACTCGCAAAGATCGAAAGAAAATTCGCGCGTTTTTACAATTTATGAAAGAAAGCTCGCTCGTCAAACGCGCAATTATATATGATACATGCATGCGTGCGTTAGACAATTCTTTTTGACAAGGGGAAAAGGATGAAATGAGGAGATCATTTTCAACAAGAGAAACAGTTTTTGAAATGAAAGAATAACGAATGACGACAGCTGTTACACAACGATGACGAATGAAATTCGTCATTGTCAGATAAAGTTTACTTCCTTTTTTTTCGGATTGGCACATATCATGCCGGCCGCGGGCAACGCACACGACTGCATAGCCGATGACTTCCTAGACGATTGCGCGATCGCCGCAGGATGTGAGCAGCTTGCGTTATCGCTTCCGTTACGTATCTTACCGGCGTTTTACATCCCTCGCTTTCTCGCGACCAGCTCGATACTTTGCTCCGTTCGAAATTACTGACAACCGCGTGTGCACGTAAATGACAGGGTGATGATAATGACGGATTATTATCAAAATGTATGTATGTTTCTGTGTTTATTTCTGTTCACATATCCAGTGAAACGTGACGAGACGAAAGGGTATAATATAATCAGGGCTAGCATATGTGCGTGTATGTGTCGAGGGGCGTTTCTGCATTTTTAGACATAAAATTGAACTATGCACCGCTTCTATTATATTCGTTATATAAAGAAATCCAGATTGCTAGAGAAATACAGCGTTATAAAATTCCTGAAATTTCTAGAGTTGATTTCAATTATTAACAATGAAAATGTTAATTTAATATAGTTTTCGAACTATTAAATCTTAAGAATGAAGGATTTTTAACGATTTAAATTCTAGGAGCGAAAATAATATACTCTGTTATTCTTTATTGTGATATTTAGAATTAAACTAAAAGTTTATGAATCATCTTCTTAGATATTAAACGAGTTTACTGTATGTGTTACGCGTGTCTATAAACTTATCCTACTTTGCAACACCTTTCGTAATCGCTGGCAACGGATGTATACTTAGACCAAACCTACGTTTTTCATTCGCGTCGCAGGAAAAAGCGAAGCAACATGAAGTATTTACGATTGGTTTCCTGTGTTCACTTTCGTTGTGCAAGGGACGATATTAGTTATATAAAGAAGATCCTGTTTCGTATCTAGGATAAAGTAAAAAATACTGCTACATTGCCTCGATGAATTTGAGCATTTTGCTCGGGAAGGTGACGAGACTCACCGCCCATTGAAATCATCAGCTTGAAAACGGCAGCGGCAATCCGATGAGGCAATGTACATCCGCTTTGCATCGTACATGGTTGATGCGCTCGGTGCGTGATGATGTGAGATTGCGTGTCTTCGATACGGAGAAGAGATTGAAAAGAGCATGCTCGCCTAGCGCGTGCGATGCACTTGCGATGAACAGCCAGAAAACTTGTTGCATTACATTGTGCAATTAGTCAAGAGAGATTGAACCGTGCAGATAGTCGAGAGTGTATCCTTTATGAGGAGCTTAACAGCTTTCGCGAGAATTTGCGCGAGAGTATTTGAGGCAATTTAATATCGTGAAATGAACGTGCGTGATTGGACGTGATCATTGAAAAAAAAATCGCGTCCAAATCATCGTTACGAGGGTATGCGTAATTATGGAAAGTTGAGATTAAAATGGCATCCTTTCACATCTTTTGAATTCTTAGAAATTTTTAACGAAACTTTGGAAATATGTCTCTAGTTAATTTATATTGTATTATCTCTCATATATGCGAATATGTGGGCCGATCGACTGAAATTAGAAAGGGAAACAAGAGCGATCTGTATTAATTAGTATGTCACTCTGAATAACTATCGTCGCTATATGAGGGTAAAAGTGAAATCTTCCAGCACTTAGAAACTAGATTTATTTAATACATGAAATATATTCGAGTTAATATCCTATGTATAAACGTGAAGAATTATAATACAATACACAATTACATCAATTACACTAATAAAAATTAATTAAAATATAAAGTTTGCATTGATTTTAATTAGAGATATTTATATAATATCTATAGATATTTATATAATAAACAGAGTTGTATAAATTAATATCTAATAAAACATTTTTTATATGCTAATATGATAAAAATTTTTTCTTGGGCGTTATATTTTAATCGATGAAAAAGATTATGTTTTAGTTAGTTTAAATATTGAAAAGAGTAAATTCTTTAGTTAGTTTAAATATTGCAAGAGTAAATTCTTTCTGATATAATTAATTTATTATTAATTTCCTTTATTATTAATATCTATTTTTAATATTATTTGCGCGTGTCATTAAAAAATCATTATTTTTACTAAACGTTGCAGCAATTGAAGTTCTTGTAAACCTACATTGCACCTCTCTCTCTCTCTCTTCTCTTATGAAACATATTTTAATATAAATAAATTTATGTTGTTAATTATGAAAAACTGGGTAATAATATTAAACTTGGTAATCATGTTAAAATAACAATCAATGTATTATGTTTCAGGTGCCAATGGCGCTGGATGCGGTTATCCAGGTGCACCGGCACATAGCAGCGTGCGTTTCACCGGCACAGACATCGATGATGTCATAGATGAGGAAGATGCCCTTCTTAAGGATACCACGTTGCTGGAGGGCACCGTAGCTACGTATTCCTGTGAACGAGGATTCGAGCTCTTGGGACCAGCGAGAAGAGAATGCCAAGCCGATGGGATGTGGACGCCGGAGGGTGTGCCCTTCTGCGGTAAGCATACATACATATTTTGATACTCGTAATTATTTTAAATAACTTATTTTTTTCTGATCGGCAAAATTATATACAATCATATTTACGGTATTTCGTGAAACATAACATCTTGTCAAAATGTTGATAGTTGTAATAAATAAGAATAAGAAATATGAGGAGGAGAGCAGACTTAAAAAAAATGCTCTAATTAGAGATATTAAAAATTAAAAATAATTGAAAAAACTATCTAATTGAAAAATAGAAAATTGGTAAAGTTATCAAAAATAAAATGTCAAATTAATATCTTACGACAACATCCATGATGTTATAGACTGCGATAATAATTTAGCAGGATAACTGTATAATATGATATAATGGTACAATGACGTAATAGCAATACTTGACCGCAAGTATCACTAATCCTCTATATTATAGGCTATTCAACTCTAGACAGTCTCCTGTCATTTATGGATTCTTTGACCAATTTTGAATTTATATCTTTAGCGGATTTTTAACATTACATATAATTAATCCTCGAATTACAAATTTATTAAAACAAATTAAAGTCAGAATTTGAATAAGGGATAAAATTTAGTTTTCAAACAGCGCCTTTTATTTTTAATCGCAAATAATTCAATAACGGTTAGTGTTTCAACGTTTCTGTGAAGAAAAAATCGACTTCACACACAAATTAAACGGAAAATTCGTAAATAAAATATGACTTGCTAAGTGTCTGGAATACTCTGTGTATAGGAAAGGATCGCTTGTGTATTATATATGTCAGACGTGGAATTGTTCGATTTTTCTATGTATAATTACATTCAACGCGAACGGCCGATAGAGAGTGATGATATCGGATTTATGTCCACGATGTTTCGGGGAGGCAAGTGACCTGGTTCCACGTGTCCTTGACCGAGCAGGCCCAGCGATGCTGGCACAAGAAATGCCATGCCGAAGCTCGTCGGTGGGGGCAGTGCACCGTTAACTCTGAACCTGTTACCAGCTTAAGAGCGCCCGCGGCCTTCCCAATCTTGCGCGCATTCCTGGCACAGGCTCGTTCAGACTCTTGCTTGTCCTTGGGAGTCGAATCGAACGAATTTACCCTGTTTTTTGTACGATTCCTTCCGGAAACACCTTCGTCTTTACAAATATGATGCCGCTTTTGTTATCATCTGCCGTTTATTTTGACTGTAAATTCCTCTTTATTTTTTATCAAGGTTTAAATGAATAAATTAGTAAAAAAATACTTGATTTATTGTACGCAAGATTGGATGCTAATTCTTTTTGGGCGACGTCAGTGAAATCCGTCGACTCCGAAAAATGGTTACCGCGCTCATTAGCGAGTCGTTCACGACCAAAGTATCTCATATGCTTTCCTATATACATATGTATGTGTGTACGTATGCTAAGATCTGTGCTTTTCTCATTGGCAAGATATCCGAACGATAATGAATGCCTCGTATTTCATATATGTATAGGTATTATTGATCGCGCGGAATGCGTTTTCTAGTCTTGCGGTCGATCATCTCAAGAATGAGGTGACCGATTCTTCTTCTACCACATCTCGATTGAATGCGTCAACCACAGATCAGATCAAATACTTATTATATTTAGCTTAAAAATTCGTATTTTTCATATATCAAAGAAAAAACTATTTCTCAAAGACAAAAACTTATATTATAAACATTTTATCTCTCTTTTTTAAAATAAATAATATTTATATTTTTTTATTTGAATTTTATATTAAAATATTGAAAATATTTTGAAAAAATTTGTATACTTTAAAAAAAATGTACATTACAAATTTATTAACAAATAAATTCTAAGCAAGATAATTTGATTTGTTAAATAGACTAAAACATTAACAATCAGCATAGCATAAATTATTGTTAGTAAATAAAATATCATCTTAATCTTCTTTCTTTTTAAAAAAGAATTTCGAAATTTATTATTGCCAATATTAGTTAATTTTAACCGTCCTTTCATCTTTGTTTAGAAATAGAATTAAAATCAGAGAAAAAAAGTAAACCGCGAATCGACCCTATTTCTATTCCATCAGAAAGTCGTGCAATTAACTGACGATTGAGTAAAATACGCTCACTTCCGGAAATGCACGACGTCGTTCTTGCTCCTAGTAATACAATTTCTGCACGTGCGAAACGTATCGAAGTGAAAGAGTATGTTTAGAAAGAATCGTTCGCGATGAGATCTCACGGTCACGCTTCGCGAGCTCGATGACAGACCAAACTGGTCCAGGATCACGAGAAGTGGCGCCGTGACATGGACGGAAGTAGGTCGCGGCGTGGATTACGAGTACACAATATCGACACGCCCTGACAATTGCGAAGACTGTCTTTTAGTGAGGTGAAATAAGTGAAAAATGCGAAAAAGAAGAGATATGAAAGAGATGCTCTTATTAAATGCTTTATCGCTAAATCATCTACACACAGATGCACACACACACACACATACATTATATATGTATATATAATACAAAATGTTATAAATTATTAAAAGTAATATTAAATTTTTTTCACCTCCTATTTAAAGCAAATTCTCAAAAAAATATAAATGTAAAAATTGTTTTTTATCGATGTAATTTTATCGATAAATAAAATAGTAGGTATAAATATGAGAGAGAAATCTAAGTTCTGGAATTGAATTTTTATTTGCAGTCGAAGTATTCCACACGTTATCAGTTTTTCTTATTATATATTATACAATAATCAGTAAATTTGATTAATATTCCGTATGATGCAGAATCAATGCTGCAGCATATAGAAATAAAAAAGTTCTTATATCAACTCGGTGTCCTCCTTTATAAATAAGAAATGCCTAAAGAGAGTTCTTATCAGAAGAACGATTAATACAAATTAATCCCTGATAGTTAATCTCTGATGATAATCAAATTTTAATTAACCATATAAATATGACATTTTTGTAGAAGTTCTCTGATTATACACATCATGCATTATCATTAAAAATGAATTATATTTAAGAAAATAATGTTACATAGAGAATCTCTCTGTTTCTCTTTTTATCTCTCTTTCGCCTTCTCTCTCTTTTTCGTTTTCTCTCTCTTTTTCTCTCTCACATATGTTGCCCCCCCCCCCCCCCCCCCATGCGCACATATTGCCTTAGATATATTTAAACGACGTTGTTACTGGAACAGAATTATGGGTCACGGGGTTCTCGATTAGAACAAAAAGGGACAGACACGAGTGAAACTATCTTAATCAGAAAGGCGGAACATAATCTCTGAAATTATTTTCGAATTTCACGATCTCCATATAAAAATCATTAACGACTTCCTAACTCAAATATTTTCTAGTGCTCGATTTTGTCTTTGCGTAATAATATTGATAATTAGCCTTAGCAATCTTTATAATCTTTAATTATATTTATGACACAATCGTTCTATTACATTCTTCTTTAAATTTAATTTTTATCTATAACAATGTGTTTTATTTCATCTTCTGAATAAATATGATATAAATATTTTAGAAAAATAGTCAAACTCTGATATTATTTGACTGATACTACTTTGCAATCGGTTACATATATTTTACGCGTCTTGAAATAAGTAATTCTCTCGGCAATTAAAATATATTGCAATTCAAATATCCAATAAATTGTTCTTAGATATCTCTTAAATATTCAATATCTTTCACCATTTTAATATCCTTATATCGATATAATTATTATATCGATAATATTATTATTATTTTATTGTAGAGTATGAAGGCATATTTTATATGAAATAAATTGTATATTTCAGGACAGTTACCATTTAACATAGAAACATTAAAGAACAAAATAAGAATCTCAGGAATAAAATATAGCTATAAAAATATTTAATTTATTTTGTATGTTATATTATATTTTTATCTTTTGTATATGTATAAATCTTCCTCTTTTAATAGACGAATAGTTTTGATATTGCATTCATTTATCTATGAATAATCATTTTTATATAAAGGATTATTTTTTATATGTGTATATGTTGTGTATTCATAAAAATCTGATAGTTACAAGACAGAATATCCAAAAATTTTCACTGAATATCTACATATATCAAGAATGATAGTGTAGGTTCGAGGGGCAATTCGATAAAGCAGAGAATCTTGCACATTTCTGTAGTGTAATCTTTACACTTATTTCTCGTGGCAAGGAGAAATACCGTATTGCAGATTGATGAATACCGTATCGCACGTTGTAATGGCCGCGACATTTTTTGCACAGAGCAATAATCGTCAAATATTTACAGATATCTTTTCGTCATCGTTTTGATTGTGAGGCAAACATGGGCGCGAGCAACGTTTGTACGAAATTACTCGATTGCTCACTCAAGACAGTCGCAACAGTTTCTCGTGATCCGCCGACCGCGAGAGAGCAGGTTGCCACTTGCGCAGCTATGCGTGAACTTGACTTTTCAAATGCGTACTTCTCGTTTGCCTTCCACGATAAGTGCACGATTTTTCACGAATTTCATAGAGAACTCATTTGTGATCAAATTTGATTTGCGATTAATAATGTCGCGACGAGGGGGATATATAAAAAGTGTAAGGAGATCGTAGAATTTAACGCGAAAGAATAATTCAGATTAAGGAGATTATATATGTCATGAAAAAAGAAAAGAAACACTGCTTACTCTATTAACACTATTAACACTATTTTCTAGCATATGCTACATATAATAAAACTTTAAATCAGACATAAACTCGACGCTTATCTGTAAAATATTTCCTGTTTTTCAATTTTGAGAATCCATAAATGGCATTTTGCGAAAGTAAGATTGCATTTTCTTTTTCGGTACTTAATAGAGAAGGAAACTTCCTGATTGCATTAAATTGTGCAACGTATGCTTCAATAGGCACAAGTTGCAGAAGGGATGGGTAAGAGAAAGAGGGAGAAAAAGGAAGGAAAAGAGTCATCATTATTATTATTATATAAATGGTTCTATGGACTTAGCAATTTTACGGATGAATGTATTTTTTATTGCATCGTTGATTTTTATTCATATTATTGATATTCTCATCAAAACAGTATGGCATACAAGGATATGTACAAAGAGCGATTAGTATGCCGACGTAATATACTTTGCATCGATGATCAAACTGAAAAAGTCGTACATGGTCAGAGCTTTACATTGAAAAATAATGGAATTGTCGTACAGACAGACGTAAGAAAATAGCAATTGACTTTTTTTTTATGGACGTTATATCTTACGATATTGCACATAAGGGAAAATAAAATAGCGCAACTTCCTCGTCGAAATAAAATATAATGCACACAACTATCATCCTATTTAAAATCATCCTTTTCTCATTATCTTTATTTATTCGGACAAAATATGTTTTTAAGATTATAAACAATTTTTTATTATTAGTAATTGTAAAAGATCTTAATCTTCATATGTTTATTATGTTTATCATTTTCATGACTTGAGTTATTTTTCTTCTATAAAATGCTCTCGATTATATAAAACTAAAATGTACTCTCTTTATAAATATTAATTTATTAATTTATAATTATTACATTGAACTAATTTTTAGAGTAAATAATTTTAAGAATTGTGAATAAACAATACAATCTTAGATCAGAAGACACAATATTGTATATGATTGTGATTATTTGCGTCGGAAATATATGGCAATCGGATTTTTCCGTATCTCTCGTTACGCGATACTGACGGAAACGATACGGTAACATAAAAATCATTTGCGTTTGCGTGTATAAGAAATAACTGTAAATTATGAGGTAAGCACGGTGCGCGCTTACATACGTATACTATACATCTTGTGAGAACGTGCGCGGTATGCGTGGACTTTCATGGGGGCGCTAGCCAGTATGTAGGTTTAGGTCGAGAATGCATTGATTATCGTTTTATGTGTCAAACCTACGCCTACTTGATAGAATCATGATTGCTTCGTTAAGATAATTGCACGCGAGAGATGCGGTTGATGCGAACGCACGCGTCGAATATTTTAATCCTTTACACGAATAACATACATACACATTTAATTAGAATATTGGTAAAGTAAGATAGATCTTAAATTAAATAATTTATAGCATTATTTTAATTTGATTTAATATGAAAAGGATAAATCTGGACGATTCATTAATCCGATCGTAATCCATTTCTACTTTCCATATTCGTTGCGGCAATTTCGAGCATTTTCATATACCGTAATTAATTGATTAATTTCAGTTTTTTGTATTTATTAGTATTAAATATAGCAATGTGTAATTTTTTCAAATTCTTTTATTAGACGAAATGATAAAACGCGATGACTACACAAGTCTCCTGAAAACATTTTAGGGGTAAAAGTAACATTCATCAATTTTATTGTTTTAAATGTAGTAAAGAATTAAACATATATTGAAAAAAAAACAGAACTAAATAACAAAAATAATTAAAAAATAATATTGAATGAGAAGAAATGTCTCGTGTAGCTACAGTGATTTTTCACCTTTACGAAGCTCGAGACTGAAATGTATTTTCGAAATTCAAGATGCATCAACGATGCACCTAAACGATTTCTGTATGTGCTCGCGATTGCACTTAACGCTAACTTAACAATCACTGACTGACCTGAAACCAATTGTGTAACTTGACACTTTCCTATCTTTAACGACCACTAAGCTTTCTTCCACAGAGGGACGCGAAATACAATTAAGTCTGAAGATTAACCTTACCGCATAAACCTGACCGCTATTTCCCAACGCTTATTATCGGAGTATCTTGAAGATGTGCTCGACGCACATACAAACGGATTTTCAGACAATCCTTTGTTCGCGCACCGCGGTCTTCTGCATACGACGCGCTTACCGTATTGTCTGTGCATCTCTCAATTGTTCCGCACAAGATTCCGCGAGATACTTTGGGGCCGTGGTAACAGATTGCATGCAGAAACACACGTCGAGGTATCTCAAAACAACGCCACAAAATACTTACATCGGGTACGAATTATGCCGACCACGAAGAATATTACATATGCATGAGAAATTCATTAACACATTGTGCTTCTGACGTTGCGTATTTCCAACACAAGCAATCGAGAAATATTTTGCAATGATAATAAAATTTGATATCCCGCCTACACATCTTATATACATAATACTTATTATTTTCTCCTGAATGCATAGATTCAGAGTTTGCTTATTGAATGACGTTTACGTCAATGTAAAACGACCGTCGAATGAAAAACACTGATACTGTCTCATGAGATGACTCATTTATGAATACAATGAAGCCAAGTATTATTATCCTATGTAAAACTCTCGCAACGCGCGCGCAAATCTCACAAGGACTCTTTTGATTAGGTCAGTTCTATACAATGAAGAATAAATCCTGTTGGTCGCTAGGCCGGATTCTGATTAGACACAATTAAGCAAAGTGTCAAGACGATGCGTATCGAAGATTACGCATCGGAGTATTAACGCCGATAAAATTCTCACGTTACGGTACAGTAAAACTACCGCAAGGCCGACAACTTGTTCGCGAATGCGCGGCATTTACTGCACACACAAAACTTAGCGGCCACAGCAACACTCGTCGTCTACATCTGCGTGCCATACGGCTATTCACCCGTGCGACGGTGGCGGCCAATCTTCTTTTTATCGGACAGATATGGCAATGAGTTACGGTAATTTTCTCATAGAGAATTACCATTGCGTCATCGAAGTATGCGCTCTATGTAAAAAAAAAAAAAAAATAAAGCTAGCACGTTGCTATCGCGTCCCTTTCTGCCTTGTAATCACACTGTCCTTAATTTATTTCAACGGCTAATATATTCAATTGTACGTGATGTAATCTTAATTCTTCTATTACAATGTGCTCGTTAATTGGAACTTTAATCGAGTACTTTGTATCAGAAAGAAGACTGAAATAATCAGTGAACAATTTGCTAGAAAAAAGGATAATAATTTATAATAATTATCGATATAATCAATATTAATTTTATACTTATCGTTTATTTTTTGTCAATTAAAACATTACGCGTTAAAAAAATAGGGAGAAGATTTTTCAACCTTTTGTTTACGATGCACGATAGCCTTTTGTGGAGGATTTTATTATGCATTTGAAAATGAGGATTCGCAGAATGCTATCGTGCCTCTTTATATTTAATCTCACAGAATTTATTCACGGCAATCGTTGAGTGAAAAAGTTTAATTTCCTTCCGACACATCTCGAAATAGCTCATTCCACCCTAATTAACGAGAACGATGTGATCAATTGTATTAATTATTCATTGCAGTTCTGAACGTGGCTGGCGGCAAAGCGCCGATGCAGTCCAGCAGCGCGGAGGGCGGAATTCCGCAACGCGCCGTTGACGGAAGCAGCGGTCAGATTTACACGCCGCAAACCTGCACTCTGACAAGGCCCGAACGTAGACCATGGTGGTACGTAAACCTGTTGGAACCGTATATGGTTCAGCTGGTGCGATTGGACTTCGGCAAACCGTGCTGCGGTAAGTAATATCATATATTTCTCCGCGCTTCGTTGCTTGCGAGAATTTACCGTTTTGTGAAATAAAAGACTTCTCGCAAATTATAGGAAATATTTTTAAACTCCATCGTCGCATTCAACATTTAGTATGCTCATCTAATACGCGTTCCGTAAAAAATATTGATTATTGTAAACAAATAACAAATTGTAAATAAATAATCTTAGATAATTAAAAGTATCAGGCAAAAATAGGTAGAACTTTGAGACATTAAAGCGTGATTTTGATTTTTTCAGAAAGATATTGCATGTGTAGTAATGCATATTATTAATGATTTATATTTATTTATCATAATATTCAACATAAAACTTAGAATATGATATAATAGACGTAAATAGTAGTTCGTTAAATTAAAAACCTACTTTACGGATCAAAAAATAAAATTTTTCTTTTATTTATCTGCATTACTGAAATTTAATTTCTAACATCAATTTAGAAAGTTTTTGAATTTTATATTATATAACATTTAAAAAAAGAATGCACACAAAGACGATTTGAGATTTTATTAAGTTCTGCTCATTTCTGAATTAAAAATTGTTTAAATTGACTTTGTTAGTAATTAACAAAAACTACAACTAATCAAAGAATTCATATATAAGTAAAGTACAGAAATATTTTTAATTTTCATTCAACATTCAAACATTCAAACATTCTTAATGGAACATTTTTATACTCTCTATATGTAATAATAGTTAGATTTAACACTTACTGAGAATACAATGATCGATGTGTTAAGAAATCTTAGTTGAACAAAGCGATGACTAAGAGAGTGACCAGGGAGCAAATTGATATTTGCGGTCTTTAAGTATTTGTAAGGTATTTGCGGATTCGTTCTATTTCAAATTATAGCCTAGAACGAACCATCGATGGTTTCTTTCCAATGAGACGATTTGCAGCATTAAAAGGTCCATTATCGAGCGTATGAAAAAAATGGCAACCAATTATAAGAACGATCATTCGATGACAGTGATAATTAAACGTTTGCCGTTTACATGGTGATTTTATGAGTTCATCAAATCGTATAGTGTCTGTTTTCTTCACGATGTCATTCTTGCATGCAGATATTGAAGCCGATACTCATTACGATATTATGTCTTTCGATGGAATAAAAAAAAATCGATATAAAACAGCGGTAAAAAGCTATCCGCGCATTATAATTTGCTACAAAGTGATATGTTCTGTAATGAGTGTTGTGTTGCTGATAAGCGCGGACCAGTCTCTCATTATGAATTTTAATGCCAGGCTTATTGTTGAGATAGAATTCCCGCGATACCGTAAATATCCCGTCCGTCATCCGGTACTTTCGTTTCCATGACGCGTTTTCTCGACTTTCTATCGATAAATAAGCATCACCGGTAATTACATGAAGTAAGTTCCCGCCGAGATAAATTCGCGATTGCGTTGCTCAGTGCAGAAGCGAGTGCGAATGCAAAACAAGTTGAGCATGAAGCCAGACGTTGTCCATCTATGCATGAAACATGATAAATCTGATGTAAATTAAGTGAACAACTTATTTTTATGTGCGAGATCTACTTGAAAAGCATATTAATTTAGATAACACTAAAGCAATGCTGCATCTTTCTCTTTCTTCTTTCTTTTGGTTTCGAAACTTGTCTTTTGTTTAAAAAAAAAGATATAATATAGAATTACACATAGCTCTTTGATAGATTAATGCTAAATTACTAAATTACTTAATCAAACTACTTAATGCTAAACTGGCTATTCGCATTTTGCGGTCGTGATAAATCTCGACGCGATCCATTCTAGAAGAAATCGATGCTTCAACGAGCATTCGATCTGAAATTATGATTGTGGATGATAAATCGCCTGGAGCTAGCTGGTGATGCTTTCGATGATTAGAGTAAATCGCTCGAGAGTCTTGTTCACGGATGACGGAGTTGCGAAAAAAAGCACGTTTCACAAGCGAGCCGTAAAATCCCACCGTAAAATTTGCACTTCCTTCCCTTTTCTCCAACCCGGTCGAAGGCCCAGCTTGCATGCGAGATCGTTTAGAAACTCTTCCACGATGAAAGTGAGAGTCTTTCCACTTTCAATTGTTAGAAAACTATCGCGATACGTCTCTTGCGGTATGCCGCATTCATTTTTCAGCAGCGTTTTATTAAAAAAAGCGTACTCTATCATCAATCAACTGAAAATTATCCGCGAACATTCAACTCCAGAACTAATCACAACTCATCAACATCTTTGACAACTTCCTTCTTTTAAACGTAGATTCAAGTAATAATATCGGTTGATATGCGTACAATAACGTATATAAAAAAATACGATATAATATTTATACGTAATTAAATATTTAATTACTAATATACAGAAAGAAAAGGTTTTTTGATCCGATCGAATAGCACGAAACTTACGCGATTTGATAAAATTTCGGGAATTCTGATTCTATTGACGCTTCTTCACTAATTGACCCCTGTGTAACGTTTACAAATTCGTGTTGTTATTTCGAAAGTTTATTCGCTTTATTCGTAATGGCATTGTCGGCACACTGAACACACACTATTCGCGCAAAAGAAGACAGGGCTGAAGAACGTTTCGTTGCGTTTCCTGGAAAAACGTTCCCAAGGAACGACCGTTCTTTTCGGAGTAAAAACATTTCCATCCTTTGGCGAGTTTCTCATCCGGTAGATTAACGAGATCGCGCCTAATTATATATCTGAAAGCGAAAAAGGTAATTTTGAATAATCATTACACGAGCGAGGTGAACGGCTAATTCCGTATTAATCTCGAGTGGCGCTCTCGCGACGTAATCGTAGTGGATTGTTAACGACTTCCGTGCCGCTCGCGCAAATTCCGCCGGATAATCTGCATAGTCTGTCAGGGAAATGAATTATTCAAATGCGATAATTCTGACGATCGGTCTTTGTGTGCTCGTGGTTAGATACGCGCGAGATGGATGGGGAACAATGGCCGGTATAATATGGCCCATCTCAAGCAGCTGTTTAGTTACGGCCCAGCACCGACGAGATACCTGACGATTCTTGTGCTGATTCTTCAGCCGGTCGTTCATAATTAAACAGACGGCGCATTACAATTACTTCGGCCCCTCTGCGCGAAAGAGCAACTTTCACGTTATGCCTCAGCGGCGAAAAAGAATCGAATCGTTCAATTTCGATAATAAATTTCTTTTACACTTCTTGTGCATTATTGACGCTCACGTACATCTATATTAGCGGTTGCAATGTATATAATACGAATTTAAGAAATTAAACTAAATAATATCGATATATACAATGCTTATTATAGGCGTATCTGATGTGACACTTTTTTCTTGAATATTTTAGAACATTAATATTTTTTGAGCAATTTTTAGAAGCAAGAGATTTCGCTGAATTGAGATTTATCAATACAAATAAAAAACAAAACCTGATGCACTTAAGCGAAAAATAGCTTCCTAATTAAGTTTTACTTTTCTATCAAATTTTAGTCAAAAAAAATATTAAAACTGAGTTCATAAAAAAATTTTGACGAACACACATCTGTAACACGAAATGCCATAGTGAAGGACAGAGCTGGACAACATGTGTAATCAAATTAATAATGAGCGTGATTAGCAACCAATACTCATGATTAAAAATATAGTATTTTTTGCAGACAGACGGTCTCCCTCGCTTTCTTGTCGTGCGTGACACTTGGCGAAAAACACGATAGTCTCTTAATTTTTTTCCCGATGTTAGAGTTTCTCTTTTATCTTACATTGCTCCTCGCTCATGCGCTACATGTTCACGCACTCATTAGAAGCGAGAATAGCGGCTCGCACGTGCAATAAGAAAGTCTTGTACGTACGTGCCGCGTGTATATATCTTTTAATGCGAGTTTTACCGAACGAGAGACTGTCGCGCTAGTTCGGATCTGCGATCATGATTGCAGGAACAAAACATGAAAAGCATGTAATTGCGCGGTTTACAACTACAAACGGATGGACGGCGGTTGTCCATAGCCAGTCACAGTCGGGATATTTTCCGGATCAGAAGATGTAGCGCTTGCGCGCCGGATTGCTCGAGATGATTTTATCTATCCAAATACTATGTTTGTGATTAACCACTGCACACGTGAATTCTATCCTTTAAATTAAATCATAAATAATAGCCTCCACCAAACCAACGGTTCTCGATTTACATTAGTTCGAGTAAATACAGTGCGATTAAAATCTATTTAGACGGTATAAAAGTATATCGTTGTACGATATCATCCGGTTTCTATAACGTATCATATCATTTTTGCCTATCGCTAGACTGTCACTAGAACACATAAAAAGTAGAATTTAATTAAAAAAATGAAAGCAGATGTAAAATTAATTATACCTAATTAATTGCAACGTCACGTCTTAGTCACTTTGCGGCAATTTTATTAAAGTTTTACTTATCTGAGACTGGATTATGTATGTTCTAATAAGATTATTGTATTAAAAGAGATATAATTGTATATAATAACAAAATAGGAAAAAATCATACAAGTATAAAAATATGTTGGTATCAATTTATATGTATGTTAAGCTTGTACACAGAGATGAAGATAAATTTATATATTAAATAAATTTATCAACTATTTTTTAATGACTATAGATATATAGATATATATGTAGATATTTAAATAGGAAATTATGACACGGATGTAACAAGATAAAACTAGAATTATAAGTTGCATACAAAAGCTGCTCTTATACAATATTATTTGAAAGTTGTGCTTCATCTAAAATCTAAAGAGAAGTCTTTTAATTTAAATCTATAATAAGTATTAGTTGCGTGCTATTATTATAACACTAACACAGATTAAGCTTTTATATCATGAACGTTTATCGTTAATCATCTGAACACAGATAGCTTATAAATAAACTTGTTATAATTATGGTTATCGTTTAATAGGTATCTTCTATAATTTTCTAAATTCTCCTTTAGAGAAACGTTTCCGTTAACTTACGTTTATTTTGACTTATAAAATAATCCGAACCAGTACATTTTACCATACAATATATAAATAATTTGCGACGATATTTTCTACAACATTTAAAATGCTTGAGATAAAAACACATACTACAATCAAAGTTGACAATGAGCTTTAACAAGTAAATCGTTTAATCAATCTATAGGCGATGATGTTCCCGGTACCATCATCGTCCGAGTCGGTAATAATCGACCAGATTTAGGAACGAACCCCATTTGCAATCGATTCACCGGAACTCTAGAGGAAGGACAGCCTCTTTTCTTGCCATGCAACCCGCCGATGCCTGGTGCTTTCGTCTCGGTGCATCTGGAAACTGCGTCCAGCGATATTCCCGTGCAACTGTCCTTATGCGAGGCATTCGTCTACACTGATCAGGTATATATGTATATATTCAGCAGTTGTATAATAAAACAATTAAAATTACAATCCAGAATATGAAAAAAAAAAATCCGTTCTCCTCTCTTTTTCCGTACAATGATTTATTTCATGAGAAATGAATATAGGCTTTGCCGATCGAAAGATGTCCTCAATTCCGGGATCAGCCACCAGGATCAACGGCAACTTACAATGGCAAATGTTACATATTTTACAATCGTCACCCGCTGATATTCAGAGAAGCTTTGGCCTTCTGTCGCGCGCGAGGCGGCACCCTCGTGGACGAGAGTAATCCTGCTCTACAAGGATTCATCTCGTGGGAGCTATGGAGACGGCACAGGTAACCGCAAATTGTTCAAAAGTATTAGTCATTTTGAAAAATACATTCTAAGTTTTGAAAAATATATTCTAAATATTTTTTTCAAGAAACATAAAATACATTTAGTAGCATTAATACAACTAGCTGATATAAAAATATTTCATTATCATCTCGTTTTATTTTATTACTCTTACAATATTGATTAAAATAAAACATTTTTACATGAACTTGTTTTTGAAACTTTCGGGATAAAGGCATTTAAAATTAATAATTCAAATGTTGTTTGTATAATTGATCATTATCGAGAGAGAAAGAACAATCTTAAAATATACTCTTATTATATCTACATTTTTACAAGAATTTATAATAGACTATGAATAAGTTCTCTAATTCAAATGCGTACATTTATGAAGCATTAATTACTTAACTAATGAAAACACTGATGTATGACAAATTCAACAATTGATTATTTGAACAATTTACACATAACTAATATAGGAAAAATCTATTAAAAAAATTGTAATATGCGCGTAAATCAAGAGTTAAAAAGATTTTTGCATATTAATATACCATTTTTAGAGAATATATCATTTTTCGGAAAATAATAGATTAAATAAAATAATTAAATAAATAATTAAAATTAGAATACGGAAAATAATAAGAAATTTTATTTGATCGTCGATGAAGGAGCGACACATCCAGTCAATATTGGATGGGCGCAGTTAGGGATCAGAAAGATCGGACGTTGTGGAGGTGGACCGGAAGCGGCGAGGAAGTATCCGTCTCGTTCTGGAGCATACCGCAGGGCACCGAGGATGACTGCGCTCGATACGATGGCAGCAGAGGCTGGCTTTGGTCCGATACACCTTGCACAGCGCGACTTAATTTCATCTGTCAGCATCGTATGTATTATCTTCCTTACGATATGTCCGTAATTTTATATCTTTTTTTTTAAGCTACGCTTCTCAGAGAAGATATATTTGAATTTCGTATATGAAATCTTATATCTATATCTAATAAAATGATAAAATCATATAACGTATGCGATAAAAGCTTTTTTTTTTGCAGCATGTGATTTCAAAATAACGTATTACGTGAAAATCTAAGATTATAGAGCTCGTATATTGAGAAATAAAAAATTCTAATGAAGAAACTTTAGTTGCAATTTATTTTCTTAAAATACGATCTCTCTTAAAATTTATGTCTCTTGTTTGCATTTAAATTCTTTAATCAATTCATTGCTACGTTAAATGTTTTACTCTTAAGCTTACATGTACTATCTTATTAAAAATTATTTTTTGTTGATTAAGATAATAATAATAATAATATTATTATTTTGCTCTTCTTAGAACCACAGGCTTGTGGCAGACCTGAGCAGCCGCCAAACTCTACGATGACAGTGACTACCACGTCAACCAGGACTCCCGGCAGCGTATACGAAGTCGGGGCGTCAGTGGAGTACAGTTGTAACGTGGGTAGCCTTCTGATTGGACCGGCGACCCGTACTTGCCTCGACACCGGTTTTTACAACGAGTTTCCGCCAGTGTGCAAAAGTAAGGAATACGCCTGTTGTACAACCGTACTCAGACGAAATCATTGCGAACGTGACTCACAGCGTAATGCGCTCTGATCGTTTTAGGTATCGAGTGCGGTTATCCTGCGAGCATAAAACATGGTGGCTACACGCTCATCAATAACACCGTCAATTATCTCAGCCAAGTGCTTTACTCTTGTGAGGAGGGATACGAGATGACTGGTAAGCATTACCAAGTTGATCGCGATTCGGTACTCTTAATTATGCGCAATATGTTCAAAAGAGACTTAGCGAACATTTTATATAAATCTATAAAAAAAAAGCATTTATAAAGTTGATCTGCAATCGCAGGACGCGCCCGATTGACTTGTGATATCGACGAACGTTGGAATGGACCGCCGCCGCGATGCGAGCCGATTCTTTGCGATCCACCGGCTATAGTCGCGCATAGTTATGTCCAAATAGACGAAATCGATGAGAGCGGAAGTGTCCCGTTGAAGAACAATTTCAATCGAAGTCTGTTAGTTGGCAGCATCGTCACCTACACGTGCGAGAAGGGCTACCGACTCGTTGGTTTCCGGCAAATACTCTGCTTAGCTACCGGATTGTACGATCACGTCGCACCCACTTGCATAGGTATTTAATTTTATAATAAAGATTGAGATATACGATATAATGTATATTCAACATACGAACTCTTTCTTCAGAGGAATCACGGACAACTGTGAGCACTCCTACCCGAGCGACGATACGGCCGTCGACACCGAAAGTTCGGCCGTATCTCACCCCGAGGATCAGGACCACGACGAGCGCGGCAACAGTCACTACCAGTACAACTTCCTTGCCAGCTAGAAAAGTACCTAACACCGCGGAACTTCCAGCTACAGTGAGGGAGACCATCTCGAAGAGGCCGAGTGTCGGCCTGAACAAACCCGCGTTACCTTCATCGGTGCTCAACGATGCCGGTAGCGATCATCCGCAGGACAACGAGATATCCGGAAGCGGTGTGGATCATGCTCAAGCGGGGATTGGCGCGGCCGTACCGGAACCTTCCGGTCCCTTCCGAGTAGACGAGCAGCCTAGCGGTGCTCATCAGGCCAAGTTGAACCTAGGTGCCGTGATCGCCTTAGGAGTATTCGGCGGCTTTGTGTTCCTCGCCGCGGTGATCACGACAGTGGTTATACTCATACGCAGGTAAAAAATAACGTCTTATCGAGCCACTTTGAGCGATGATCCAACTTCGAGGATTATTGCCCGCGCCTCCGCTCCCGCGAATCTTTACTGTCTCTGATGATATAGCGCACTCTGATATACATAGACGATGTTCGACCGGAATGTACATTGTAATGCTTACTTTGTATTTGTTTGATCTACTTTCTATCCTCTGTATCACTCTATCTTCTTCCTAACTTGTAATATGAGCATATATGCTGCATTGTATCTCTCCTCTCATAGAGGATGATTTCGCTTGTATGATGAAGTCGCGTGTACATGTCTCTTGGATAACGAGTTTTCTAACATACCGCAGTACCATCGCGGATAAAACCGTGCAGAGATAACAGTACTATTCGCCCCTTCATTCATTGATCATAAGCTTCCTGTAATTTAGCCTGTAATTTAACCCGAATTTACTTTAAACATAGATTACGCTTTGTAAAAGAGACGTATTTTTTCCCTGATCGACCCGTAATAATTTCATTTAATTTATTATCGTTCCATTAAACCTATGATTCTCAACATGAATCATCGTGAATCACGGCCACTCAAAGATCCACGGCACATTTTGTGTACATACAAGTAACGTAAAAGATAAATATTAAAGTAAATTTTTTAATGAACTAGCAAAAATTTCCTTTGCCAATTGACAATGACTGTGACGGCCAATGATTAAGACAGCCGCAAATACAAATAAAAATGACTCGAAAAGTGGCCATGACTGCAGGAAAAGTTGAGAAACACTGGTGTAAACACGTTGCGAGACCTAACATGTAACGTAAGAGAGAGATGCGCGCGAGTCCCGTAGATTGTCTTGTCCGCCACGACGACGATTAACACTGAGTCCATTTATGCGTTGCGGTGGTTAGCGGCAACGGCAGCGTCAGAGGAAGGCGCCGCAGGGGGCTCGGTGGGGTTGGTGCGCTGAGGGGTGGCGGTAGTGGTGGCCTTGGGAGGGGTGACACCGGAATGCCCTCGCGTTGGTATACGCTACTCGCGCTGCCCTTCCCCGACCAGCACCTGGGGCGCCGCGACCTCACGGCTCGCCGCGGTAGCGATCATCCTTATTCCTTCAGCCTGTCGGCGGCTCATCGTGCCGGCTACTTCTCGAACCCCTCTCTGTAGATTGCCATCGCCACCCCTCCCTCTCGCCTCCGCCGACGAAAAAGAGAGAGAAAGAGAGAGAAAAAGAGAAAGAACCGCTCCCCTAACAAAGCCCGCAACCACTACTACCACCCCAACCCTCCACGCAACCACCGCCCACCAACACATCAACCATCATCACGTACCACCACCAACTACCACGCGCCACCCTTCGCGAGTGATACTAGTCAAGGTAAACGAGAGCAAGGTTTCTACTGTGCACTTTCTTTTAGCGATAGCTCGTTTTGCCATCACGTCGCATCACGTCACATCACGCCTATGGAATAGAAGATGCCTTTGTAGTGCGTTGCACGCACGCGAACACACCAAAACTACACCCCATTCCAATAGAAAAAAAAAATTCGTCGCGTATTCAAGGATTCTAGAAAGTATAGTCATATGTTCTGAACACATAGGTTCTCCAATATGATTTAAAATAATCTTGTAAAAAGTTTGAAAAATTAAAGTAATTTAAAATTAAATTTTAGACACTTTTAGAAAAT
This sequence comes from Lasius platythorax, assembly GCA_963971435.1. Classification (NCBI taxonomy): domain Eukaryota; kingdom Metazoa; phylum Arthropoda; class Insecta; order Hymenoptera; family Formicidae; genus Lasius; species Lasius platythorax. Next base: position 14,685,200 of record OZ020538.1, on the reverse strand, counting down.
CTCATAGCCCATTGTATTCTCTGGGAAACCATTTATTCTTTTTTTTAATAATATAAGATGAGATAGAATCGACTGCGATCTAGGAATCCTGAGTATCGCACTGCACAGAGAAACCGCGACAGAATATACTTATGTATGTACATGTGTTGTGCTCTTTTTTTCTCGCCTACACACTTTACATTAACTACATTATTATTGTCTCTAAGATTGCACTAGTATATTAGTTGTTGGATATCTGCGTTATATTATATCACACTCGATATTCACGAACACATATCTTTTAGAATTGCTACGTTAATATATATAGTGCTCATTCTCTTTTCTGCCTGTTTATTTTCATCTTTTTGTCAGAGAATTGGAAATTGCTTCAGGCTGCAATAAGAGATATATATTTTGAATTTTTACTTATGTTTAATATATAAAAGTGCACTCTCAGGTGGATCAGCATTTACTTTTATTCACTAATTAATAGAACGTATAAACTTTATGCCTATAAAATGCATGTCACTATGAACTGTATATGTTAATGGATAATAATTCACGAAAGATCGGACCGATTATTTTTCTATTACACATAACGCTTTGCCTATCTTTTCACCATACGCAAATATATGTTTAGTGCTATACAATAGAAATTATATGTAATTAAAATGTGATGATTCGACATTTAGAAAAAGATTATTAACGCATTCGTCTAATATCCTTATTTAGAAACCGCGGAAGAAGCAGTAAACACTATCGTCATCGTGCATCGCCCGATTGTAACACCGTTGCCAGTTTCGATAGCAGTTCCTCGGAAAGTCGAGGAGGTCTGAATCGTTATTATCGTCAAGCCTGGGAGAATCTGCACGAGACCGCCGGTCACAAGACCAGCCATCCGCCGCTTCGTCGTAAGGAGACCCTGGATGAACCAGGATACCGAGAGAACTTTCGCGGAAACAGCAACAACACCGAGCGCGACGGCTCGGAATTAGTCGTCAGTGATGTCGCCGCATATCCATCGAGCAAGCACGCCAGCATCTCCGATAAGAAGCGTCATCATCATCACCATCATCATCATCATGGCAACGCGACACCTGATTGGAGACAATCACAGTCTCACCACCGATACTAAACGGAAGGTAAAATTATAAAACATAAAAAACTTTATCATTGAAACGTATTCGCTACATCATCATCTGCAATCACGTGAATGATGATTTCTAGAAGATGTAGAGAGACTATAGTGAACGTTTTCACACAACTCTATCGCGGGTCAAAAGATCTTCCTTAAATGAGGGAGCACAGCGAATCTTCCACTAATAAGTAGTACCTAGATAACGAAATTGAGAACAAAAATAGCCGAAATAGATCATATATATATTGTTCTATTATGTTATTTATCATAATTTTATTTTACATTATACGCGAAATGTGTAAATATTATATACATTGTAACTTAAGAATAAAAACGATGGATAGTTACTCATCGTAAGGAGGGTAGTATAAGCTGGTCAGAAGATATGCCAAAAAGCACAAAATATTAAATAACGCGATCAAACGGACATATAGTAATTTTACGCTTAAAGGTAAGTTATTGTAAGATTGAAGGTTTATGTGTAGTTTTTTACACGTTTGAAAAGATTTGTCTAATGAAAAATCGGATTGGCAAAATTTATATCTGTGTGTTATGGGTACCTTGGCCTCACTTTAAACGGATTACTGTTTCCAGAAAAACGGAATACTGTATGTAAGTATCATTAAGGAAAGGCCGATGTTATCCATTTAGGAGTAAAACAAATATTATAATAACTGTTGTGTGTTGTGTGCGTGTCTATGCAAGTAAACGCGAGGACACGAAGACATATCACAACTATGTATTTGAATGCCTCGTGGATCGCTGTTATACCTCCAATATATGCTAACTTTCTCTATCAAGAGTTTGTATTATATAAATACGTAACATTTAATTATAGTTATTATCTATGGAGCATATCTATCAAGTTCATTGAATTAATATATAATTAAGAAATAATGCAATTTGTGCAATATCTTTTTATTTATTGACTGAGACAATCATATGCGGCGTGATATTGTACATGCATTTCCATGATTCTATTTATCGCAATCAATTATGATAGTGCCATTTGGGGCAAACTTGTTTAATCCATTGAAAAAGCATTTTTGTCACTCAAACATGGTACATAAATAATATTAGCGCGCATTCGTATATTACGTGCGAATATCATTAGATTTAATATCACACTGTATGAGAAGTTATAATAAACATATTTATATGAATATATGTATACATATATATAGATATATATAAATGTTTTTCTATTCTACTTGAGAAAAGTAACAAAAATAATAAAAGAAGAAAAGATATCAAAATGCATTTTTCTCAAAATATTCGCCATATTAATAATCGTTTAAGAAATTCAGTTTTCTTAATGATTTGGGCATTTACGATATGTATATTGTTTATCATTATCATACATGTGGTGTATATGTATCACATGATGATGTATATATATCACACGAATTTTTTAACCATTGTTTGATTAAACCTTTTATTTGTATTCTAGCTTCCTTCAACTGAGGCATATCATTTTCTGACGAAGGATACATATCTGCACAATGTGCAGTACCTTCAAGAAAATTAATAAATTAAATACACATATATACATATACATAATAAATATCTATAGTACATTCTACTTACCATTGATATAGATAGCAGGTGCTTGCGGATTGGAGGAGTTTACCATACCTAGCACATGCCAAGGATCAACAGAACCGTGTACAAATACTACATTTGTCACTTGTAGATTTAACGCACCATACAAAATATTCGTTCGAGTGACACCAGATTTCAATAAATTTATATCGTATCTGCAAGAGAAAAAAACTTTCTTTTGTTATTTTAACATTTTCTAGATGAATTACATTCGAAATATAATTTAAATAGAAAAACAAACCTAGGCCCGAAAATATCGATGCATTGCTGTATAAAAAAGTCTACTGGAAAGGTATCACTGAACAAGTTAGGCTGCGCAGTTGAAGTTTGGAAGAATCCAAACTCTGTACAAGTCTGATACATCCATTGACGTCCTACAAATATCATTTATGATCTATGTAGCATTATATAAATACAATTTGCAGTAATGAAATAATTTTAAAATTAAATTCATATGCAATTAATTTAAACGTGTTACCTCCTTCTGCTTGCTCACTAGCCCAAGTAACATTTCGAAGCTCGCGAATCATTTTGCTATATCGATAATCCAAACATTTCTCCTTAGTGGCATTTAATAGCATGTTGCTTATGTAAGCGAATCTATCAATAGGTCTTCCTATCTTCTCATCTACTAATATATCACATACAGTTTCAATGGTGATGTTAGCAGTTTTAGAGCTTTGGCGATTGTCTTTATTATATTGTACAATACTAGCAAAGTTATCTGCTAATGTTTCATATAGATTAGAAATGTCCGTTTTTTTTGTATGTCCAGGATCAATTGGGTCGCATAATCTGTGAAATATAATTTGTATGAAAAAACAGCATATTGCACTTTATCAACACTTTAACATTTTTTACTTACTTGAATTTTTTCTCTATTTGCTGTTGACCAACAATATGATGCAACAATATATGTAATTCCTTGTTAGCTTCTGCTATTGTATCAACACATTTTTGAGAATAATCTTTCAGAGCATTTGCAACAACAACAAAATATTCTGTAATACAAAACCATTTGTATATACATATATCATATCTTAAAATAATACTAGTTAAAATTATATATATTACTTTGAAAGTCAATCTCTGCTAACAATGGTCCGCTAGAAGACACAGCTCCATATACTAAGTGAGGATATTTAGCGCGCATCCAAGCAGCTAGAGATCCACCATATGATCCTCCAAATACAATCCATTTTGTGTCATTTGAAAATTTGTATCCAATATTAACATTATCAATAAAGTATGCTAAGTCTGCTAATGCCTGCTGCGAGCTTAAATATATCAAATTCTTGGTGCTAAGATCCCTGCAAGAATATTTATAACATAATGTAAATTTCTAAAATAATTTTCTCTTCCATTTAATTATTTGTATTCTACATACTGAGTAGGGTGACTTTTCCCATAAAAACGATGCTCTACGTAGAAACACATTGCTCCAAACTCTTTAGCATATTCAATCCATTGACCTTCTACCATCCATTTGGCATTTGCTGCACTTTCAGCTCCAATCATTAAAAATATTGGGCCACTTGGTTTATAAAAATTGGAATTGACAAAATATTTCTATCGAGAAGTAACAAATAAATGCAATCAAATGTAATCCTATCAAAGTTTACTTGAAGAGATAACAAAACTTAATGAAATGGCAAGCGAAATATAAGATATGATGAAACCTTTCATCATATGTAGTACCTGCTTCCAAACATGAGTATTGCTTGGGTTAAAATGATCTAAATATTGTGTGAACCATTGCTCCTCAGGAAGCACATATGTTTCAGAAGACAAAATTGACTCTCCTAAATTGCCATATTTGCTCCGACCTCTCAAGAAAGTACGCCATGCTGTGCTGATATTTATGATATTCAAAACAATTGGTAATAACAGTAGAAACTGCATATTAAGACGCATTTGAATTATTTTTATTCTCCACTCTCGGTACGGAAGCAATTCTGTAAGGAGAGATACAACAAGTATAAATATATGTCATTATTGTGAATATTTTATTTGAAGAGAAATTAATTCTTCTTTTAAGTTAATATATAAATTTTATTTAATATATGCTTTTAATATATAAATGCAAACTTTAGAACACTTTGCTATTACAATATAAACATATGTTTCTCACATCTATGGCAGAAAGTTTAATAAACGCAATACAAGATTAAACTCACGCAGACCACTTGTAACACTAAAGGTCAGGTTCCAAAATGTCAATTAGACCACTCTGCGGCAAAAAGTTTGAAACACTCCTTGAGATGACTTGCCGTGCGAGGAATGTATTGATATTCTAAATGTAAACACAAACAGCTGTTCAAGGACCTGCGCAATAAAGACATTGATCCCGACTTCTTAATACGGATAGTACCATAAATTTAGGATTTGTATAATGATAATATATAATACGTTTATTCTTTTTGGAATCTTTCGTTTTTGTTGGTCAGTTGTATCAGATTTTGACAGAGAGAACGAAAAAGGAAATAAAGAAAATCACATAATTCAGAATTAAATTAAAACGAACTGAAAGATTTTTGTCGCATATGTCAGCTGATGCTTAATCGTATACATCCGATCTTCGCATACTTATGTTATTCTGCTACAGAAACATTGCTGTAACGAGCTGTAAAAACCGAGGATGACAAAGAGCACGTATGTAAATTGCGTGTGACATTCTCGTGAGTTGTCCCGTGAGCGATCATATGACAGATCGACATGTGAGAAACGTAATTATTATAATTGTCTGTGAGAAGCCCGCGTGATTTTCCACGAGAACTTCGATTAGCTCAATCCAGCTCGATCAGCTGTTCAGTTAACAAAACTCGTGATAAGGCGAGTTGGAGAAATTCTCTTGGCAGTCGTGGACTCCTCTCGCTGGCGAACGCCAAATATTTTTATCTCTTACGGCCGATTAAATATTTATCATGCTAAACAGCAGCATTTGATAAAGCGTTTGATCGTCCGCCGCCGACAAAGTTCCTCGACTTGTTATAAATGTCATTTATAACCTTGCTTAAGATCTAGATCGGTTGAGGCGAGCACCAAGGAAGTTTCAGCTCACCAGTTTCTTTCCAGGTACCTCTATATGTGATTTTTCTTATTATTTAATGTCATTTGTTTTTTCTTGGGTTCTCTGTGTGTAATATTATTCATATCTTTTTCTTACAGATTAGTGCAACTACTGTGCATAAGACAACATGAAGTTTGCAGAACATTTATCTGCACATATTACGCCTGAGTGGCGTAAACAATATATTAGCTATGAGGTACAGTTTAAACACAAGCATTTAAGCTTATGCTGCGATTAATAAAGCGATAAAATGCACTCGTGAAGCAAACTTATCAAAATCAAATTTTAGATTTCACTACACAAGATTGTTTCTAACTGCAATTTTTTTTTATCTTGCAGGAAATGAAAGCGATGCTTTATACAGCAGTGGAAGAGGCACCTTCAGATGAAAGCGTAGAACCAGAAGTGATATCGCGTCATTTTGCCTCATTTGATGAAGTATTTTTTACATTCTGTGATCGTGAATTAAAAAAGATTAATACATTTTACTCAGGTAAGAGTTTCTTTGATACTAATATTGTTTTTCATAATTTGTGATCTTTCTATGAATAATTATATTAATTATTTTTTATTTATCATAGAAAAATTAGCAGAAGCCACACGCAAATATGCAGCACTGCAAAGTGAATTGAAAACTGCATTGGAGCTGCAACAAGGAAGTGGAAAGAACAAAGGAAAGGCTAGTGTGAAACCAGTTTTGTCTACCAGAAAGCTTAGGGATCTAAAACTTGCATTTTCAGAATTTTATCTCTCCCTAATTCTTCTTCAAAACTATCAAAACCTTAATCATACTGGATTTCGCAAGATTCTCAAGAAACATGACAAGGTATTTATATTGCAATATTTGCATGTTTTTTGTAATTTAACGCCTTTTAGTCACAGCTTATATAATTTCAGAGACTACAATTATATCCCAATATTATTACCATTTTCTCCTATAGTTGAAAAATAATGGTGCAAGAAACAGCTGCTATATATGATATAATAGCTATATTCCCTGTATTACTCAAGTAAAAGCCAGTAATTGTCTAATGATTTGTGCTTTTATTATAGTGTTCAAGTCTTAATTTCTCCACAATGCATTAAAAATGTTTTCAGCTGCTATCGGTTGACGCTGGTTCAAAATGGAGAGTTGAATGTGTAGAGACATCACATTTTTTCACGTCCAAAGATATAGACAAATTGATACAAGAAACAGAAGCCACAGTGACAAATGACCTCGAAGGTGGTGATCGGCAGCGTGCCATGAAACGTCTTCGAGTACCACCGCTTGGCGAGCACCAAAGTCCATGGACTACTTTCAAAGTTGGTTTATTTTCCGGAAGTTTCATTGTTCTGTCTATTGCGGTCGTCCTTTCAGGTATTGTAAATAAATTTATATTTACATTATAAAAGAACTACCATATGTTTACAGTTTCATTATTCAAAATCTCCTTATTTTCAGCGATTTTCCATGATAGTGGAGAGAATCTGAAGATCGCATTTAGATTATATCGAGGTCCCTTCCTTATTATCGAGTTTTTATTCCTTATTGGAATTAACGTCTACGGATGGAGATCTTCCGGTGTCAATCACGTTTTGATATTCGAGCTGGACCCACGAAATCATCTTTCGGAGCAACATCTCATGGAACTAGCTGCTGTCCTCGGAGTTGTCTGGACACTTAGCCTGTTAAGTTTCTTGTACAGTGCAAGTCTAAGCATTCCACCGTACATAAATCCATTTGTACTTGTCTGCATCATGCTGACGTTTCTATTAAATCCGATTAAAATATTTCGCCATGAAGCTCGTTTCTGGCTGTTAAAGATCATAGTAAGTACAATTTGTGCAATATTGCTTCTCTCTCTTTTGTTGTGAATAACAAAAATTAAATAATCCTTTGTGCTCTATTTTAGGGACGTGTTTTAATATCACCGTTCGCATATGTCAATTTTGCTGATTTCTGGTTGGCGGATCAGTTTAATAGCTTGGCGACTGCGTTCTTGGATTTTCATTTTTTAATATGCTTTTATATTACGAACGGTGACTGGTTAAAGGCAGGCGACACTACGCAATGCATGTCTGGCTCTCTCATTATCAGACCTATTGTGAATTGCCTACCCGCGTGGTTTCGCTTCGCGCAATGCGTTCGTCGATACCGAGATTCCAAAGAAGCTTTTCCGCATTTGGTGAACGCTGGAAAGTATTCCACAACATTTCTCGTCGTTGCAGCTAATACTCTATACGCTTATCACGCAGGTAAATTGCATTTACATTAAAACTCTTTAAAAGTGTATGTTTTTACATATATACATATATATTAACTTTAATTTGAAGAGAATTTAAATATGATTTATATATAAAATGATTATATGTGTATGTATATAATTTTATAAAAGTTATATTTAAATTCTCTTCAAATTAAAATTCTTAATTTTTTGTAAAATTAATACAGAAACGATGTACATATTTTTAGGGGAATATAAAAATCATTGGGAGAATCCATGGTTATGGTTATGGGTGTGTAGTTGCCTTATTAATTCGATATATTCATACACATGGGATCTCAAGATGGACTGGGGCCTTTTAGACAGTAACGCCGGTGAAAACCGTTTTTTGCGCGAAGAAGTGGTTTACTCGGCATCTGTAAGTAAAACATATTCGACTGCAAAGAAAAAAATATATGTAATTTGATATTTATGTATTATATATATATATGTATATATTTTATATGAATTTTTTAGTGGTTCTATTACTTTGCAATAATCGAAGATTTTATATTACGATTTGTATGGATTGCAAGCTTTATTCTTGTTGAATGCAAATACATCTCTAATGACTTAATGATTTCCATTGTGGCACCTCTTGAGGTCTTTAGGTAAGTATATGCTCTTTGAATTTATTTAAAAATTTCTTTGTATTTTTCTATTTTCTTATAAAACTGTTTTTAGGCGATTTGTATGGAACTTTTTCCGTTTGGAGAATGAACATTTGAATAACTGTGGTAAATTCCGTGCCGTACGCGATATCTCAATAGCACCCATAGAAAGTTCCGATCAGACGCAAATTCTACGCATGATGGATGACGAAAATGGTGTACTTAATAGGGGCAAGCGTAAAAGCGGTGGTAAAAAACAGAACAATACGAAGGAGGACAAACGAGCATTGCTTAAAGAAGAAACCATAGATATCGATATATCGAATGCAAGTTGAATATAGCTCAAAATTTTTGTACAATATTATTTTTAACTTGCTGCAATTGCAGGCTGCTATTGGAAGCGTCTGAAATATAGTACTTAGGTAAGGAAGATAAGTCACGATTTCGTAAATGACACGTATTTAATTTCACTAGAATATAGATGATCAAATGCTTTAGCTAAACATTATGAATTTGAAACTATTACAGTGCCTTTCATATTGCTCTCACATAAGATACATCATAAGATAAATTATAATAACACAAAATATTTTAGAGTCTGCACCGAGTCTTCCAATACAAAAAAAAATAGTTGTAGCTTGAATAAATAAACTTATGAACTTTATAATCTTCAGATCTATAGGTCTAATGGCACATAGTAAGATGGGATATACTCACAAATGAATCACTCAAATAAAACATACTTTGCATGCTTTATGAAATGTTGATGAGTAAGATTTTGTCTGCCATTCAGATATCAATGATTTTATTGACTATATTGTTACTAAATTTTTTCTAAAAATGTCACTATTTAGTAATAAGTATAATATGCTATAAATATGAATATTTCTACGAATGTAAGAAAAATAGACTATTGATGCATCACATAGTCTGATGTTATCATACTGTTAAGATAAGTAACACTAAATATATTAGACTTAATATTAAAAGTTGTTTTTTTATACGTATTGAACATATTGACAATACTTATATCATATGCAGTTATATTGGGTTATATAAATTATTTTCTGGCAGTAAGAAGAGTAGACACACGCATACCACATTTACAAATTCAATATTTAATTTACCAATACTCTGCATTATTTGGATAAAAGCATTTTGTATATAAAACAGTATTATAATTAATCGACTATTTTATACAAATATTTTGTGAGATAATATTCCATTATTATACATTCATTATTAATTTTGAAGATATATTGGTAATATAATTTTTGCAGGAAGGGCTATCTAGTATTTTCAATTGTTATATACTTATTAAACATATAATTAATAATAATTAAAAGTAGATGTGTATATTATTATATTATATTTATTATTTCAAATTTTTGGTATATATATATATATATAACTTATTATCTTATTAATTTTTTATATATGTGCCATATATATAAAATAAGTTAATGATTCATTACATTAGAGAAATAGAGGCTGTATATTTTAAGTATACAATCCGACTTTATATTTTTCGATAAAACAATGCTTATATTTGTCAAATGTTATTTTAAGTACATATATTATTATAATAATATTATGTTATAAAATAGATAAATAGTCCAAGAGAAACTGTGACTATATTTTCCTCTGTATCAAATTTTTTTTGTTGAAAAATTGAAAATTTTTATATTTATAAAATTTATATTTATGAGTTCCATATATATTTATTTTCTTTTTTGTACTTATCCACACACACATCAGATATATTTATCTATGTAAACGATACTTATCTTAGCGAATAAAAATGTGTTTCTAGATGTAAATTTTACATATTCGATTTTGTATTCTAATAATTATAATGATTTTATATGAATTTTTGAATATAATAATAAATAATTTTTAAATAATCTGAAATCAAGATTTGTGATATATAAATATTAAATATTTTTATATTTTATATACAATTTCTGACATTGTTATAATGTATATGTAGATATATTACACATCATTACACTGTTATATATGATAAATTACATCTCTCAATATAAAAAAAGGGTCTATATATATATATATATATAGTCTATATTATCTCAATATAGATATGCTTACGTATAACATTGATTAAATGTTTAACAATCAAGAACAAATGAATAATAATCCATTTGTATCTTCTACTTTAGTTTTCTATTTAGATTCATAAGTTCTATAAATAATCCCTGAATTTCGATGTAATAAATCGGGAGATATATACAGTCGTATTTCGCGCCAAATTTACGCGTAGCAGACGACAGATTTATTCATTCATGGCTGAACTTTCTGCCACTAGTTGTACACTAAAAATGAAATAGACATATATTTAGAAGTTGGAGAGAAAGAGAGAAAAACAAAAAGTGCAAGAAATTCATTCACAAAGAACAAATCTAACGAATCGAGCGTGCATTTGCATCGCGGCATTCGCGGCCGGTCGAGACAGATCGAGTTGAAAGTATATACTTTAGCGAATAATCAATTTTTGTACCATAATATCTTTCTTCAGTTTAGAACTTTTACCCAGTAAATTATGCCGGTTGTATAATTATTGAATACAGAGTATGAAAGAGTCAACTAATTGTAAGATAAAAAAGCTATCATAATCTAATTGTATGTGTTAACACGTGCGCTTCATTGTTATCACATCACATAATTTCAAGTGAGGTAAATTTCTAAGATTACATTTTAAATATTTAATACTTTATCCTGCACACACATACATTCTCTCTGTCTGATTTTACATAATTAGCTAAAGCGACAGTTTACATTATTTGATATAAAACTCTGTCAACATTCTTATTTATGTTTGGCTAAATTTACATTTTGTCTTTTTAAACAATTTTAAACAATTACTTGCTCTAAATTATGAAATTATAGTTTATCTCGTTCATATTTTCTTTTATCCATGAAATTTTCAAGTTTTATTATTTATGTTGAAAAAACAGGTTAAACACGGTGCATCAGTTCTGCAACGTGCTATGTTAATCAGTTACTGGATTCTTTGTTCCTCATACTGTGATGGAAGATGTAGGCGCCACAGTCTTCTACAACGATGAGGAGGATTGTTTGGATTATGGATGCTTACACAACAATGTCGAATATGATTATGATTATGCAGATACAGAGAAGGAAACTCTACATGAATTGTATCAGTATTGTCTTAGTCCTAGTCTATATGATACAGGATATAATATGTTGCCTTTGTTGGGTTGCACAATCTTATTTAGATTGTTTATTCACATTCGTAAGGTTCTTTCTTCTATATTAAAAATGTTACTTCTTATATTCAGATCATTTCATTTGCATCACAATTACAATGGTTTATATTGTTTTATATTTCAGAATACATATCACACAAGATATTTCATGTATTATCAGTAATTATAGGCTTGTATATTATCCACCATTATGTGCATGAATCTTTAATTGTATTGATTGTATATGTTCTATTTTCTTACGCTATTTTATATGTGCCAAAAAAATGGCATGGTGGCATAGGAGTCTTTTTACCATCTCTTTTAATAATTGCATACTGGTATGTTTTAGTAAAATATTTCTTAAATTACTTATGCTTTATATTACAGTAGATAATACTTTAATTTATTATTCAGTGAATTTTTTATGCAATCAATAATTTGGCACAAAGTACGCAGTGTGATTATGATTATGGTGATGAAAGCGATTAGTGTCGCTATTGATAGAAGTGACTCGAACAACTTGCCAGATATTTATAGTTACATGGGTTACATGCTCTGTGGTGTAACTTGTCTGTTTGGACCTTGGGTATCTTTTAATGATTATCTATTGTTGCATTGTTCTAACATTCAGGTGCATAAATAATCATAAATTTAGTTTTGGTTTACTATACAAAAATATATCTATCGATAAAAAATAATGTTCTTTTTAAAGTAGTTTAGAAACAAATAGAGTTTATAAAAATATAAAATTCTATTGTAGACAAAACGGTGGATAATATGTGGCATGGGATATGCCTTTCTTTCCTTTGTCTTCCTAAGCATTTCGAACTGTTGGATGCAGTGGATATTTGTAGATAGCTCTTGGAAGTTAGTATCTATAATTTCATATTCTCTTGATAAATATTTAATCTTTCTGTTCCATGTCAAAAGTGTTTTTTTTTTCATATTTTTTTTTAGGTGGTTGATAGCATACAGAGATGCATTATCGTTTAGAGCATCCCACTACTTTATATCATACATAGCTTCAGCGCTGTTAGTTTTGGGTGGATTTCCACTTTCAACATCAATGATAGTTAAGCCTTTGTTCATCGAGTTTCCACACTCGCTTGTTCAGGTTGTCATTTATTGGAACATTCCAATGCATTATTGGCTAAAAACTTGTAAGTATAAAATCTTAATTCAAAACAGTGATAATATTTTAAGAACAATGAATCATATAATGAAACTCAAAATGTGTCTGAGATATAAAAATAAAGTTTAAATTAGTCTCAATATTATTTTTCACAGACATCTTCCGTCCTAGCATTAAAAATTTTGGAACGTTTGGCGCGGTGATCATCACATATCTGATAAGCTCTCTTTTGCACGGATTGAACTTTCAACTGGCAGCTGTGTTACTTAGTCTAGGGTTTTATACATATGTCGAATTTCAACTCAGGGCCATGCTTGCTGACACTTTCGATGCTTGTATCGCATCCAAACAGTGCGCCAAACGAAAATGCGTACACAAATACAATTCTACCAATTGTTGGTGGGTGTTTATGACGAATCTGGCATTCTCCGGGTTGGCGATGTTCCACTTAGCTTATTTAGGTCTCATGTTTGATACGTCCGATCTGCAAGAAACAGGGTACAGTTATAGCCATACTATCGACAAGTGGACTGAACTTGGATTCGCTAGTCACTGGGTAGCTTTGACTACATATTTTATATATTTTTTAATGAAGTAGCAAATTATTTTGTATGTGCATAACTTATACAATTAATTTTATTAAGGATGATGTACTTAATTACTTTTTTTATAAAAATAAATCGTTTATAAACCAAATTTGCAGCTTATTTTATAGACAATTTCTTGTTTATAAAACTTAAAAAACTGAATAATACATTTTAAGATAATATTTTATATTATTCCTAATATTATATTATTTAATGAACAATATAAAAGTTTGCGAAAAAAAGAAGCAATTTTAACTGTTCTTAAACAATGAGAAAACAAGGAAAAGTGACTGCGCTATATTATTATACGTTATCTGCTTAAATAAATAAATAATTTTTTGTATGCAATAAATAAGTACACGACTAAAAACTGTTTTGCAAATTTTCATACTAGTCTATTATTCGTATTGTGTGAATTATCGTAACTAAATAAAAAGTTAATTGTCGCATATAATAATCCATGATACTTGTGTTTCTAATCATTTGATTCTAGAGATCGTCTAATTGTCTTATATTGACAATTATGCTACAATTATTGCTTGTTAATTTATTAAAGATTAAATTGGTGAATACATATCATAAATTACATTTTAAAGTGTTATAAAAAGTTATATTTGTTACTTAAATCTTTTCGAGAGAAATTTGATTTATTAGGATTTTTTTTTTTTTTTTTTTTGAAAGATCAATACTTGTACGAATAAACGCATAGTATTGTCAGTTGGAAGGAAATTAGAAAAATAAAATTCATATTATATATATAATTATATCTTAATCGACAATTTTAATAAAATAGTCCTTATTGTTACATAACATTACGTGTGTCGGCCATATATATATATAATGATATAGTAATATATTATTAACTATAGCAGCAAAATAATCTGACGATATAACAATGATTGCAATCATGATCAACGTGTCATCATAATGTATGATAACAATCGAACGCAATAGTAAAAGGAAGTGAACATATAATTATATATATATATACTGTACAATTTTTGTCGGACGCATCGATAATCATGGGCATGCCATGATTTTTTTTATCGTAAAACAACAAACTTAGCATATACGCTGGATTCCCTTAGCTCATCTAAGGATATATGTATAACAACCGCGTTCATGCATGTCTAAAAAGTGGAAAATATTCAAGCAATATAGATCTATTCTTTCCTGTCAACTCTTCTATACACGCTTTTATTTGAAACGAAATAAGTATGTGCTTACACGTATTTTCAAGATATAATAGAATAATAGAATATATAAGCATAGAACAAGCATATAAAAAGAACAGATCTAATAATCTTAAATACGGAGGAAAAGAGAATAATAACAATGTACCTGTAATTGTACTCTTTTGACGCGCATAAACGTAGTTAAATAAAAATAACAGAAAACAACGTTTGAAAGATGTGCTTGATACGTGAACCGAGATGTCCAGTTGCTCTTTCTGTTTGCACAATTATATGCCTAGCAATTAATACTAATTAATTAATATTTACAAATCTCAATAAGAGCAAAAAGAACGCAAACTAAAATGGTCCCAATGCTATTGGCTCGGACAATGACATCGTCCATACATCTTTTATCTTCTAAACAAATTTATATAGATTATATCTCTCTGAATACTTTACAATAAAATCTAAAAAGTCTAATCTCGCAGGCTTAAAAATATATGTTAGATTGTGGTCCCCGTTAAACCATGTCTTCTTATCAATGCATTTAAAGTGCAAATTGTGATTCGTGTGTGAATTCCTTTAAAGTTCAACAAAATAGAACTAATATTTCCTTCGAAAACTACACATATAAATATTCTAGGCAAGCTCGCTGCCCCCTTTTCATCTCAAACTCTCGATGTTTAATTTCTTTATCATTTGCTTTCGTACCGTAAAACTATACATATGTATTTAATTGCAATATTAATATGTATAGCAACCACACGGATGAAATTGGATTGCAGAACGAATCGGATTTCAAATGAGACACAATTCTTCTAATCACTAAAAACTAAAAAGCAATACCTATATACGCTATCACTATACTTTCATTAAACGAGTTTAATGCTAATCCGATTCAATCAGTAATCCCATTCATCCGCCGCTACTACACCACATAACTAGAACTCTTTAAATCTACATGCAATTTCGCAATACAATAAAGGAAAGAAAGTAAGATAGAGCACAGTTTGAGTGAGATATAGGATATACATTCTTGGTGCGACTATGAAACCAACAGATATCCTATGTATAATAAGACATACATAATGTGTATTTTGACTCGCACGACAGAACGTACCACTCTCTGGCATAAATGTCTCGAATTATTATATAAGCCATCATTTATTTTGTATTTACATACTGGAGAAAGATTTTCTTTTCCCGAATTCGAATATCCTCGATATCTCGATTTGATAAAATGGTGATTATTTTATTTCACTTTTGGGTATAATACATATGTAAGAATATGTTGTTGAATGAAATATTTAAGGGTCATTAGCGCGAAATTTACAAGACTAGTCGTCTGATTTTATTTAATGTGATTAATACTGATCTTGCCATCGTTCACGTTTATTCCATTTTTGGGATTTCACAGTGGGAGACTCCTCGCGAAATGGAGATGAGGAACTCGCTACGACACCACGGAGAAAAGAGGGATATAACGATAGAGCGTAGAATTAAAAATCCTGTCGAGAAGTGTAATACTTTCCGTGGCATTGAGGATACAAGAGAGAAAGAGAAAGAAAAGGCGAGATGTAAAGAGAGAGGATTGGCGACGTGCGTAAAATCCAGCAAGCAAAAAGCGAGCAAAACGAGCACCGTTATACGTCGCGCGTTCCATTCTTGAAGCGCAGCTTCCAACAGCGTCATCGGGGTTCTTTTCGCGACCGCGGTGCTGATCGAGTAGAAAATCGCGATACCGTGTCGTGTCACTTTGGCAAGACGAGTTCTCGCCAACAGGACGGAAAACGAACAACAAGAAAAGATGAACGAATAATAATAAAATGAAAAAAAAATGAGAGACGGACATGGAACGCGGAGCTGAAGTAAATTTAAACCAGGTGTCGGTCGAATGAAATAGTATTCCTGATATTCCTGAATATCTCCCATCCAGGAGACAGGATTCTCGTGAGTTTCCTGTCTGCCTCGTTCTGGTCATTGTGTACTGCTGCGAAAAAAATAATTGTTCATTCGTCTGTGGAAACGTTATTGAAATCGTGCATTCGGTTTATCGCAGGAATCTCCGGGGGCACGTGTAAATAAATACGCGAAAGTTGATAAGCGCCGAATAAGAGCACCGGGCATACAATTAATACGTTGGACTGCGCAATAATTAGCGGAAATTAACGCAAAATATTTAGTTTTATGACGTGTCTGTTAAATAAAACAGCCTCGATCTTTGCGTTTTGGAAAAGTTTCGCGAAAGTTGCACCATACGTGAAATTTTCCTACATAAAGGCATGAAGACAAGTTTTTCTAAACGAGAAAACACGTTGATATGTATGCGATCTCGTTATGTGTGACAATGCTTTTTTAACTTTTTGCAAATAAAATTAATTAATTTTAATCATAATTTTTTGTTTTAATTTTGATGTCATCAACGTTGCTGCAAATGCCAATTTATTTTTGGCGAATTTCATATATAAAAATTCCGAGAAAAATGAAACATTGTTCTTTATCTGTTTGGAGAACACTTTACAGGATTATTACAAATCACTATGTTGAATACGTAAAGAATTTAAAAGCAATAATATTAGACTGCCAGATACCAAATTAAAGACAATCTATCATCGATCAATATTCAACATAATTATTCGATTCTAAGAAAAGACATTTATTTTTTTCAGCAACAAAAAGCTTTCAGTCTCTGTCATATGTCACACCTCTACGCAACGAGATGTTCGGTAAAGGAATTATATAGTATATTAGTCGGAGTATTTATACACATGATATTTGCGTAGCTTTACGAACTTTGCTCCGATGAGATAGAGATACAATGAGTTTTTAATATTCTCACGTACTGATTATTCTTTCATGAACAATAAGATACGCTTCGTGATACATGATATAATTCTTATAATTCTTTCCTTCGTACGGGGATATAAAGAATTGAGAAGTTGAATTCATATTTTATATATAATTTCGCGTTTTTATTTTCAATCTAAAAAAATAATCACCATTCTATCAACACGACGACTTTCTCGTAAGAACAGATTTCTCTAGAGGATTGTATCCGTATCCTAAGTTTACATTGTAGTCTCTACCGTGTATAAAGTGTGATAGGACGGAAAGTGTGATGCACGTTTGCATTCAAGCGGCTTATGGTGTTTATAGCTTATAAAAATAGGTCTAACGATTAAATTGAAATGTGTTCTTATTCTGTGAAATTTTTAACCGCGTGATGTGACTTAAATATCGGAATAAGAAAAAAATTTGCTTTAATCTGTAAAAAAATAACATTTTTATATATAGAAATTCCGTTTAATTAAAATACATTTCTCTCTCCTCTTATATGTGAAACAGAGAGAGAGAGAAAGTAGAATACACAACATTGAAGAAAGATGTTTATATGTAAGCGAGAGAATTTGGAATTTTGAAGATTAGAAACTTAGTTTTGCGTACAATGAAACTTTGTCCATTCCTTTTAATTTATCTTTTTGGTAGGAAAAGAAAATACTGTTTTAATGTACAGATCTATATTGATATCTCACGTACTTCTCTCGAGAAAAATACGAAGGATTTCAACTATCGATGTGACCAATAACAATGATATTTCTTTATTAAGAACGTTTTTCTTATAACGATTGTTTGTCCTTTTTTAAACAATAGAGTATTATAAATTCGAGCGAGAGTGTAGAGCATTCTTCCTCGAATAAATGACGAATTTCGTCCAATCTCACGCCAATTTCCACTAGTTACAAACTATACACATATGTCACATGCATTCTCATTTAGGGACACGAAATATAACATAGTAATCTTTACAAATAGTCTCGATTAAGTATTTATAATAAAAAAATTCGTATATAATTAATGTGTAAAGATCACTAGATTATTTAAATCGGCGCCGGTGCTGGCGCATATTAACAAAATGCACTTTTCGCTCTTTGATTCATGACGAAGACACAGAATGGGAACGTTGTCATCAAGATGGTCTTTATCGTCGATGTCAATTCAAGAGCTTTTAATAATAGTAGCGGAAGTCCCATCTATATAATAGCACGAGAGCGAATTCTACGTCACCATGCGTTTTTTTAGCACCACAAGTACTGTATTACTTATCGATTATCGACTCGTTTCGGTGCCGCCGAAGAAAATAGAAGTTAGATTATAGTCTGGATATATACGTTACATTTTCGGCATTTCCTTGAAGGGAAGCGTCCTGTGAGAGTCGACATTCGGCATTTCCACTTCATCATGGAAGGCGTGCGCATACTCACCGTTCTTCTGAAATTGCGTCCCGACTTTGACTTTTTATTGTCAACAGGAAAAAGTACGTGAGGTTGCGCACCGATTGACGGCACGGGTCTATCCGAGGTTCAAGGGATTGATAAGCGAGAACGAGGGGATTGATGTAAGATTTCGTCAGATATAGCGGAAGAAAGGATATCCGCGAAATCAATCGATTGTCGTCTTCCGGCCATTATCGTCTCGACTTTTCCGTCGATGAGACGAGAAAGAGCCGCGAGCGCGGATAGTACTTTTAATGAGAAACGATTACGTCGATGGCGCAGATCATTCACAGATGGGTGATGGTGATCTCGTCGTCGAGGTCGTCCTTCTCGTCGTCAGTCTCCTCCGGCTGATTCGCCTCGATCTGGGCGGCCTTCGGGTCCTCGGCGATCGCTTTGAGCCGTTGTTGCTTGCGCCTGTGCAGCAATTCGACAATAATGTAGCCTATGGTGCCGATAATCAGCACCGTCAGCATCACGTACAGCTTCATACGGGCGCAGAGGTGCGTGCTGTACGCGTAAGCGATCACGAAACCGGCGCTCTCCCACAGCCTGTAGTTTGAGAAGGCCGCCTCCTTGTTACGTCTGAACAGCGTGCCGTAGAGTCCTGTAAAAATAAACGAATCGTAACGAGGTACGATGATAAGAAAGATTTAAGAACGATTTGTCTCAAAAATAGTGTCTAAAAGATAGTGTCTAAAAAATATTCATCCGCGAGAAAAATCAGAGGCTTCTGTTACTACAAAGATGTTAAAATTATTTTCATGGGCGCTAAATTTTTTATACACATGATTACATTAATAATCTCTAAAGATGATATCGAGACAAAAATTCTTTCTCTCTCTTTCTTTCTTTCTCTTTCTCTATTTATTAGGAAATTCATGTGGCTCGCGCTTAGCTAGCATCGTCGAAAGACATCTTGTTTGTTGCAAAGCGACTTGGCAGTTGCACTTATCGAATTCATGGCGATCGTACGCAATTTACGGCAACACATATGGATGCATCCAGGTATCGACATGCATATAGGTCGGCGTTTTAGGACTCATTATCGCGGCTCGTCCGATGGCGAATTAACTAGCCCATAAGTGCCGCGTTTCATTAAAAATCGAATGCTTGACCGACACTCGTTAGACGCACCATCAGAAAACATACAGCGTTGTCGATCGTAATGTTGCATTAGAAAAGAAAAAAAGAGCCGAGAAAAATCTATGGGGAAAAAGCGGAATATGCGAGGTATATATTAATTCTGATAGCAATAGCCTTGATCGTTAAAAATATCTATATTTAAATTTAAGGAAATTGCCCCATTCACAGCTAAAACTTGACAAATGGAATTTTTCAATTTAATCTTCAAATCTTGCGTAATAACAACTTGTTATTTTCGTAAGTTGCCGACATACAATGGAAAATTTTTTTTCCATACGATGGAAAGAAAATTTTCCGTCAATAATTGGTGTAATTCGAGATTGTTTTGCAATATGTTTTTAGAGAGACTTGAGAGAATATTTTTTTAGATTTTTAAATAATGATATCGCATGCGTGATTGCTAATTATCTAGTACATTGAAATTAGAAATTCGCACGATGCACGCACGATGCACGTAATTATTCCGACAAAGCCGGATACGAAGTAAATGTAGCTATCTATATTGTGTGCTTTAATGTATAAGTAGCTGGATAGATTTGCATATCGGTTTCTGCAAAATCTCGGGATGCAACTCGAACAAATCGTAGAGCGATTAATCTCGCAAGAACTACACACTAAGGCAGAAAAGAAACGCCCGAAACTCGCTTTCCGGTCGTATAATTATGCAGAAGTTCTAATTGCATATATAAAGACAAGCCTGCTGTGTGCAAGTAACGCGAAATTTCGCTGTGTCATTTGGTTGTTTGTTACACGTGAAAACTGCAGTTACGAACGAGTAAAAATTAAGTCAAAATTGAATTATTGACCCGCTCGAATATCTTTTTTTTTTTTCATCTCGAAACGTGGTAATTATTTTTTTAATTATTTTTTTCTAATGACAGGAAATCTAAAAACAGTTGATTTATAATATCTAGTGTGGATTTTTTTTTATTTGCTAACCACAACGTGTTAATGATGCAACAATTCTTGACGAAAAATGTGAAGTATACAATGGAATGTTTCTCTGATGTTTAAATTAAATCCTACACATTAATAGAATTAAATACGAAAAATTAGTATTGAATAGTTTTTTTTTTGTATGAGTGTCTCCCTGAGTATTATCTCTCTGAGCAAATTTTTGGGCATGATTTAATCAACGAAGGTCAGAATCGTCGTCTTCCGCTTACGCTGTAAGACGTAATATAAATATGAATATTTGCTTGGTTTCACGTAAGTACATTTTTTGCGAGACAAAGAGATCTTTCTGACGCCTTCATTGAGAATATATATACAAACGGACATCGACGATATATAGTGTCTTATTTAGAACAAATCTGGCATCTATTTATTGTCATCTAACTATATCCACCGGAGTATTAAGCTGGATGTACACTGTACATAATGTCACGTCAACGTAACGTCACAGATATTCTTATATAGGTTTTAAATGTCGGCGACTGCCCAGTTCTGTGACGGTCTATGTGTATTGCTCCATTTGAGATCTATATAAGAATATTTGATGTTAAATTGATGTGATGATGACATTGCGATAGTGTGTATTCAGTTTTATTACGCATCACGAAATTACCATTTTTTATGTGTAATCTACCTTAACCAATTCCTCCGGGCACTACTTCAGGAAGGCATTTTCATTAATCATATGACTCTTTTTATTAATCCAACTGATTATATGGCAACGGCATGTGCAAACTAACATAAAGAAAATTACATTATTACCGAAGCAGTCGCCAGTTAATCGAAGAGCAATTTAGCTGTTCAGTAATTCACGATTTATTACTTCCTCTCTCTCTCTGTCGCGGTTAATTTTTTATAGATTACATCATTGAACCTTCTACTTATGTGTCTGTCTTATCAATGATGAACAATCGCTACATAAAAAAGGGTACTTTTCTTACTATATCCGTCGAAAATCACAGACAAATCGACATTTGCATAATGCGAAATATTATAGCCGATGATTTTATGTTTGTTATGAACTCAATGGCAAAATAAAATCTGCCTTTTCTTTTTTCTCAGACTGAATAGATCAGTGACCCCTTAATTTATAATAAGGACGTTAATATTAATGAGAAGTAACTTATTTTCAGACTAATATTATTTTTTGTCACGAATGTGTTAGGAATGCTCATCAAGTATTCATCTGATCTGTAAATATCCGTGTTGATTGTGAACAAACAAATGCGGAATTTAACCGGTAAATCTTGGACGGGCCACGTGTAGCTTATAATAAAAATTCATGGATTCGATTTTCTTGAAACGATAAAGACAGAGAGACTGTTGGACAAATCCGCATATCTAAAATTGATTTGCCTATCCCTCATCGTATTATTAACTTCAAATCTGATAATAATGGGATTAAATAATTTAATAAATTTTTTTTTATTCTCTTATGTGATATAACGATATAACGTTTGCTTCATTATGTTCGATTGTGCAAATAATAGCATGCCACATTATGGACTCTAATCCAATATTAATCCAAATAATCTTTTATAGCCTCTCTATAATGCTACGATATCGTTTATTATGCGCATATAATAGCTTGCAAGCAGTATGATTTAATAACGTCCATCACGTAATATTTCGCTTGGCGTTCGATTATTTCAATAGTTAAAGTGGCTGCTATAAAATTGACATATCAAAAATAACAATTCTGAAAAACTATTCCAGCAACGCACTATCTCTTTTATTATATCATATATAAATTTTTTTGTGTATTTTTTATTTTGCAACATTTAAATTTAAACTAACACATTAACATGTAAAATATAATAAATACTCACCATTGACCTGCGTTTGCCACACGGCATCACCCACGCCCCACAGACCCGAGACCGAATAAAAGATGTAGGGATTATCAGGATGAGGCTTCCACATGAGAAGAACGACTACGAGAGAAGCGTGAACGATGGCACCCAGTGCCATCAGGGGCTGTCTGCCGACGAATTTCATTAACGAGCCGAACAGCAACGAGCATCCGGCATTGACCACCCCGAAGCAGATCATGACGTAGCCGACCCTGTGGACACCCAGGGCGCAGGAGATGTACGCCTGGAAAGACACAAAAGAATTCGATTTAGTATTTTTTTTTAATTTACCAAAGATGATCTATAGCATTTCGAGTGCATTAACCTTTCTCTTTCTCTCTTTTTCTCTTTTTCTCTCTTCGCACGTTGAAGATTGCTGATAAATTAGATTAATAATTGAAACACAATGGCTTTCATTATCATCGCTCTATACTAATAAATGCGCTCCTGATTTTCATTTTGCATTTCGATTATCGTATTGAGCAATCAACACCAAATTACTAAAAGAGTTTAATGATCATGTAAAAGAATAATTTTGCACCAAGAAAAAGAAAGCAAGAGAATTTGATTTAATGCAATAAAACACTTTAATCTTTTCTTTATAATTTTTATATTGTTAATATATTAACAAAAGAATTATAAAAAATATATTTTAAAATATTTATTCTAGAGAAAGAACTTAATAAGAAATAATTTATTCGGCTCTTTTAATAAAACTCAGACCATTAGATTTACTGATGATTTTTTTAGTATTAATGAATGCAAGGCTTGACAAAAAAGTGCGTAAAAACGAATCAATCAACTCTTAGATTGTTCATAATAATATCGATTATAATAGGATTAATTTTTTTATCTTTCAAATTTTTTTTAAAAGACTTAAAGAATGACAACATAAGAAAATGATAATGACTAGGACTAACCAACATTTTTGTAGAAAACAAAAAATTAATAATATATAATAAGTTATATATAATAATTATATACATATAATGGCTTATTTATAAGTAATAAGAAATTATGATTTTTAAATTTTTTAATAAAAATTATCGAGCGTTTAACAGATGTTGCGCGTCTCAAATTTGCATCCGTTAAAACACAAGATTCACGAAATCGATCACTTTCAATTCTATTGTTTTCACGCATTGGCAACATTCGTATGCATGTTAATTGAATTTTCAAAACAAGGGTGATCAGTTTCTCTCTAGATTATCCTTATTAAGCGTCACAGGATAGCGTAGCAGAACACTAAATCTATTTTTTCCTGTGCATATTCTGCATATTGAATAAACTGATGCCCTTGTTCTATAGGAAGCTGATGTCAGTCTGCCTTCGTATGTGTATATCAACGCTATCTCGCAATTATAATCCCATCAATCAAATCTTAACGCAATGTGACGGTAGGCTGAGAGCGAGCTTGTAAATTCTTTAATCGTGTTTAAACGTGTTTTTTTATCTTTATTTAAATCTATTATATTATAACACATAAGATACGAGGATACACTATACTGAGATTCCGGAACGTATGTCCTTGAATCGAGAGCATTAAATGAATACTCTCTTTTTTAATACTACATCAGGATATTTAATTATGTTTTTTTTTCGTTTAAAAAGATAATGACTTAATAATATGTTAAAAATAAAAATTAATAATCATATGTATTTCATAAAATATTATTTAAGAAATTTATATCATATTGTGTACTATTGTACATATTACATTCAATGAGATTTGCCATGAACTCGCGCCAAAAATGATTGATGCGAAAAAATGATTTAAGAATAATTGTTCATTGACGTATCTATCTTTAATCACCTGCTGCACCGATTAAATTCAATTTCGAAGTAAAATATTTATTCGCTAATTCTAAATACGACAAATTCCAAAAAATGTTTAATTCTTCATATATAGACGTTATATATACACATACAGTTGGTTAATATATTCGGTTATTTTATTCGACATAAATATATCACGAAATGTATTCTAACACTGCAAAACAACTCCAACTGAGATTATACATTCTTCTATAAAAATTGAATATAAAGTAACGTCATAAAAACATCTATGTGTGATTATCTTTTGCAATATGCAGGCATCGTACTCTTCTCGAATATTTTATACTGCCAAATATTAATCTCGAAAGACGCATTTAATCGCACTTAACGCGTGATTATTCTGAACCGATCGTTAATGCCTAAATGTGTATAATTAATAATTATATAGTGTATAATTATTAATTATACACATTTACGCATTAACATTAATTAATAGTGTATAATTAATTCGCACACTCGAACGAACAACCCAAACAAACATCCTTCATAATGTCCGAATTTTTACGGCGATTATACAGCAGCTATTTTGAAAGATATTTAACACTTTACAATCAGTGGTCATTCGATTCAGCGTTTAATCAAATACATATATTATTTTGGATGTCATGGCTACATCAAAATAATTGCATAAAATAACGTATTTTCAATTTTTATTGTAAACGTAAGTTGTACAAGATAGATGCTAAGGTATCAAGTGACTCATTTATAATAATTGCATCACATCTGTTTTGTTTCGTATACTGTATGCGAAAAGTGCTTTTTTGCAATATGTAGCAGTATTTTGTTATAAAAACATAACATAAAACTGTGTTGCTGATTGAAGAAAATTTGCATCCAATTAATAAGGAGATTAACACATTTTTGTTTAAAAAATGAGCATTATAAGCATCGACAGTTTTAATATTAATTCATAAAAATGCCTTGTTGCTTTCATTAATTACAAATAAAAAATTCATTTCAATCATATCAATCATACATAGTCATATCTATTTACTTAGCAACTTTCTTTGTATTACGCATGTGCATTTGAGTATTTCTATTTCCATACATATAAACATGGCGCATGTCATATTATGTCATCCTGTAGCTCAAGGCGAACTATCTCATTAAGACAGTACAATAAGTAAATCTCTTCGAAGACATCTCAATCAATGTGCGATGGATAAACGAATGAATACTTCTGTCCAACATAAACGATAAATGTACTGCTGATAAATTGGTACATAAATATTAAGTCATTTCTCGTGATACGGAATATTTTCCGAACAAAGCAATAAATTCAAAAAAAAAAAAACGTGATTGATACAATGCTATATGTATATTTGATAACTCTATTTATATACTTGTAGTGATATGGAGAATTTATTTTCCGAAAGAAGCAATAAATTCAAAAAAACATGATTATAGTATAATGCTATATACATATATGATAATTCTATTTATGTACTTTATATATTACATTTAAAATCGAAAATATGTATTAAATGCGTATACAACATCGTCATTGAAAAAAAAAATCTAAACTTGAATATGAGAATAAGACAAATAGTACTTCGTAAACTTCCACATCTTCTTATGGTGACTATTTTTATGCTGTTCACTCTTTCACTCTCTTATTTATATATATATGTATATATCAAGCATTAAATAGAATTTTTAATAATGTTTAAAACAAAACAAAAATTCAAAATGAATTAAAAAAGTTTGCGCTGACTCCTCGTCCTTAAATATGCCCGTATCAATTCACGATTAAAAATTCCTTCGGCGCAAATTGCAAGTCGAGCGCCGTACTTATGGTTTCATTGAGTTCCATAAGCCACATTCTTTTCATACTTCGGTGTGATTCTTGACCAGACAACATCCGGGCGTTTGAATGGGCTTATATGTCTCTTGAGGATTCACGGCATTGAAGAACAGAGCGAGTCGTGGTCACGACACGTGCACGCGTAGAAGAAATACCGGTATACGGGATTCCAGATATGGAAGCGGTATCTCCGGATCTGCGCGAGAATAAGCTCGCGGAGCTATTTATAACAAGTCCAGCGCCTCAGCTGACTCAGCGAAGTCTGCAACCTCCTCTTCTCTCTTTTTCTTTCTCTCTCTCTCTCTCTCTCTCTCTCTCTTTCTTTTCATGTCGTTTTCTCTCGTGTGCATTTAATTGCCCAATTACCCGGCTCTCAGAGTCGAAGACGTCGTACGACCTGTCGACGAACCAGTTTCGAACGAGTCGCGACTCGCTACCCCGAAGCACTTTTTGCCGTAATGCAAAGTCGCTTAATAACGAGGGGGTTTATCTGACGCACGACCTTCCTCGATTAATTCTGGCCTCTTACGTGAAACTCACGTTCTGTAGCTTTGACGTAGATTGTCAATAAGCAATGTCTGACAATTCTGAAGAATGTACCTAATTCGGTCATTCTTAAAATAGATCTATCTTTAAATGGAAGAGTAATCCTTAGAAATTAGAGGAAATATTCTCAGTATTTTCTTTAGAAAAAATCTAAGCACAATTACATCCAAAAGCCTAAACTAAGTCCAGGCTTCTATTGTCTTGAATGTAGTTTTCCAAGAGATATAAATAGTCTTAATTGGCATTATTTTAAAACTCAAAAAATATAGCTGGAACTCCAGCCGGCAGCGTTCAGAGAGAAGAAAAGTTAAAAAGATGATCCGTTAAATATCGTAGCTCGATCGCAATCGTATTTTAAAAAATTGATCAACTCGCGGTTGTTAAATGCCGATTCGAGACGTGTTTTTGCTCGCGAGATATCATATTGTAATAACCGAGAAAACGTAAAGATATAGTATATTGTTAGGTGGATCGATTACCAGGTAGACAGCATACAAATTACGCAAATCCATCTTTTCAATCGAGCGAAATAATTCGCATAGTCTGATATGATTACCACCACGGTTTTTTCTTCATTACACTTGTTAGAGCAGCTATTAATTACATTCCATATGCTGTGCGTGAATAAGTATCACGTTATATCCTGCTTTCAAATATATATCTCCTCCTTGTTTAATAGTGCTTTTGCTCGCATGTCAGACACATACATTTCGAGATTAAAAAATGTCTGTTTTAAAAGAAAAGTTTGTTTCTTTATTATATATCTCTTCCTTTTCTTATTTCGTTTTTCTTGTTTCGCTTTCATAGCAAACATACATATATCTCAATTAATGTATATTTACTTTCTAAATCTAGCTCGTATAATTAGCATGTGATACGTTTAATCATTTTCTTTTGTAACATACATTCTAATGTTTCTCCATTACTATTTAGTTAATTATATTTCAATGTAGCTTATTATAGCTTTCCAGTTTCACATGTACGCGTGAACGAATACACGAATCTTGTCTCTCCAAAATATAATGAATTTCTTTCTATCTGTTTGTGGTGTATCTGATATAAGTTTAATTTTATATTTCTTGGTAGCTATATTTATTTAGAAACATTATTTTATTTAAGTGCTAAAGAAACAGATTGCTTTTGAAGCAGCATTGTACAAAACTTTTTCTTTTTCTCTTTTGATTTTTTGTCACAATTTAGAGTATTTTCTTTTAATGTATTATTGATAAAAAATCTAATTTAAGAAATAATTTAACATGCATCTTGCTTTAAATTTTTCTGTTTTAATGCAATTGCTAACAAATTAACCGTTCAAGTTGTCCGTATTAATATTACACCAAACTGCGAAATTTAAAAAAATATATATTAACTGGCGAAACAGTTGCAATATTAGGTGTTTTTATGTAAACATTTATATCTTTTATATACATACGCGATTATATTATTCATATAAATATATGTAATATATAAAAAATATATATATATGTATGTGTGTGTGTGCGTGTGAATTATTAACTATATAATTAATGTTCTGTATTTATATGCAAATACATAAAACACTATTTATTTTTGTTCGCGTACTTGTTAAAATTAATTGCAAAGTTTCGAAATTTTAATGCCTGCATAGTACAACAAGAGACATGCAATATACATATGTATATATATATATAGTTTATTTATAATAAACTTTTCATATGTAATGAAAAAGATACACATATCTCATTATAATTTTTGGGTCACTAAAAATAATTGTATGCTGAAATCAACTTTTCAATTTATCTTATTACAGACTGTAAATATGACACATACATCTCTCCGAAATAAAAGATTATGAAACATACATGTTCCATTAATATTAGAATTTTTTTGAATACATATTCAACAATATATTTCGCGCATAAATCACTTTTTAATAAAGTCATCGAAAGAAGTAACACAAATTTGATCCTAGCATCGTATTTGTAATCAGTAACACGTGCTTCCGGAGGATGATCATGCGTCCTCGTGTGGCCGTCACGCATCAAAAAACGGCGTTCTAAATCTAGCGTGAGTCCTAGCGTTGATTCAGGTCGATCTTTTATTGCATTTCATTGATTGCAATTCATCGTTATAACAAGGTCTCGCGCGCAAAGAAAAATCGAAAAGAAAACTCGCGAAAAAGAAAAGTAAACTCATGAATTTTACTGTAATAATGTTATTTGTTGTCTTGCAAAAGGTGCGAAAAACTTCCACATTGAATGTCGAAATCTTTTTACATAAAATCTTTTAATTATCGATATCGATATATGTACCTATAATACTTGCAACTTTGCAATTTTCTTTCTTTCAAAATTTAAATAATTTAAATAACTTATGTACGATTGTGCGTCGTTAGTTTTTAGTTTTAATTTTACATTATTTTCTCTTACTTTCTTTTCTCGAATTATGTATGTATTTCTGTTAGGATAACCCATTTGACAAATTGAGATTGTCTCGTATAAATAAATAAATAAAATAAATAATGGCACAAATGCGACCAAATTAAATGTATTTCACCAAGAAAATTTACTTCATAGATATTATAAAGTAATAACTCTAACAGAGATTTTTTAATCCAATCGTTAATCGCAAATCAAACAGAATTTTCGTTAATAAGTTTGTTAAGAAAATAAATAGTTGTTAAAGTATATGAAAAGATTTAAGCAACAAATTATTATGATAGATATAATATATATGATAGATATAATATTTATAATATTATAAATAAGAAAAGTAGAAACCTTTGTTAAGGCACAGGAATCGAAGAATCGAACGAAAATTTCATAGAAAGTCGAACCGGAGCAGCAAATCTTCGCCTCGAGATCGACGATCGGAAACGGATTAAAAGATCTAGAGAGATCTGACGTCGTCAGCTATGTCGTTGACATCGCGTTCGCAATCTTGATGGCAGTCTCCATGCCGACGAAAAGAAAAGTGACCACTTATTCCCGCTACGGTTGAAGACTACTTGCTGCTATCGACGACGAAGAGGACGAAAACTGTCGTCCCGACTTGCAGTGATTCGAGGCCGGATCAGGGAAGGTAGACTCTGGCGCCAGTTGAAGCGCACAAAAAGAGAAAATCTACTCAGAGACCAACCGGTTATAGAGCTTGGCGATCGACTGCGAGAGGCTTCCATCATTTCTTCGTAGCCTTCTTCAAAAGTAGGTTACTCGCAGATTCGCGGGATTTAATCGAGATATGCTTCAAAAAGGATCATTCTAAATATCTTCTAAATAATTGAATACAATCGAGAGATGAATAAATAATTTTACGTAGAAAATGGTCAGATGTTGACTTGAGCGTTTTCATTAAATATTAACATTTACAGTCCGATCCACAAATTTGCAATGTAAATAATTAATATGACTTGCGTGTTACGCTTGAATCATTACTTTAGCTCTAATGTAGAAAATCGATTGTTCTTTTCGCGCTTTCGCACAGGCTACAAGTCTTCTATTGTATCGACACGTCCGTCGTATCTCATATGAAATTCTCGCGATGATCGAGTTTTTATCATTCCCGAAGACTGCCATTTGTCATGACAAATAATTACATTCGCCATAGGAAGCAGCGATTTACGCTATTGCGAAACGGCGTCGATAAATCTTCGTGCGCGGTTTAACGCCATAAATACAACCGGACGGTACGTGCCCGGGAATAAGAAAGGCGAATACTATAAACGAGAATACGGAACTCTGCTTTTTTCGTCGTCTCTTTTTTTGTCTCTTCGCCGCTCGATGACGGCTCGATAATAATTACCGAGGCAGATTGAGCTGACGTCATTGCGCTTCGTTAATGTCGGATCCTGGTACGAAATCAAGGACGGTCATTTCCTTATCAATGATTCGCGAGAACACATGGATCTAGTGGCTCGCAATAAAAGGTCGATACACGGAACAGCCATGTGTAGGTTGCAAAATGGAATGCCATTGTTTTATCAACGATTGCAGTTTACAATGTGCGCGAAAAGGAGTGACTAGCGTCGATTTATATGACGACAGCGCGATAGAAACTGCCATTAGAAAGTGTATATTTTAGTATCCACGAACAAATCTATCTACCGTGATAAATTCATTTACTTATATTTCATCATCTATTAATATCAGAGACAATAATCATTATTAATTATGCGAATAATTCATGAAATTTAAAGAATTTGATATTTTTAGAAAAAGAAATAATTAGAATTCTTTTTTACGGCTCTTATTACAAGCATGTAATGTATCTGTATTGCACTAAATTAAACTTTCATTGATTATATATATCAAAAAGATAAAATCAAATATTACTTAAGGAAGAATAATACTTAAATATAAGTATTATTCTTCCTTCCAATCAAATATCGGATCTCATAGAAATTGCGATTAAATTTCGAATATCAACTTAAATCGACAGGAATATGGAACAAGAGCGATTTAAAAATCGTTCATGCATTTCGAGAACTCACCTGTGTAAAATCTGCGCCGATGAAAGCCTGTTCCATACCGATCCATACCGTAATCGGTATCAGTAATTGTTGATAAAGCTTCTTTAATTGGTAAGCTGTAGCAGAGAGCAATTGAATGCCGCTTATTTCTTGACTATCCGACCGTCGTTGCTTCTCGCCGTACCTGAAAGACAATTAAGAATTCTGTGAACATTTTTTTTCTTTTAAATGTCTTCTCGAGAAGCTAAAATGCTATTATTCTATTCTGCGTTTTATTGATTTATTTTATATAATTTTACACTTGAACATGATAAAAGTTTCCAGCTCTTGCGACAGATACAAATGTGCGGAAACAAAATAAATGTACAAGATAATTGAGAAGTCTGATTCCGAGAAGACAAAATTGCGTTATTCGAGAGATTTATTTAATAATAAGTTTTAACGATAATGGAGAAATTCTTATTCATTGGCTTTTCCTGGAAAAAATTGCATATTTTTAACAATTTAATTAATTGTAGTTAAATAGAACAGTTATCTCTGTTTATTAAAATCAATACACGTTATTTATGCCTGAGATCCATATTTTTAAATTCAAAATTTTTATTTTGAGATAATTACACCTATATTACTACAATTATATTTTAATAATCAGCGCGGTTGTGCTTTATGTTGAACATAATTTCGTATGTAATGCATAAGTTAAGAGTCAGGTGGACAAAAGAGCGGGAAACGCGAATGAACAATGATAATCAGCTGCCGCTTAGAACGTATGATTTTCCGGCAAACTTTTGCGCCGCTATTCGCAAAGAGGAAGAGCACGCTCGCTTGGATGGGGATTAATGATGACCGAGATTAATTATCATCGCGATTGTACCATCCATGTGCTTATTCAGTGTCCGTGCAACGCGAGCCACGCGGAAACGGATTGCGCAATTAGCAAACTTCCACTGGTATACACTGCCATTGAACGATATCGCGTGTCCAAGCCCGGATTCATTCATCGTTTCGTGTCGCGGTTACATGAATGTGAACTCGGACGACATATGAATCGATTCATATTTCCTATTACCCGTAATAAATCAATGACTGAGCAGAATAATGACACATAAGTTCTATTTTTCTCATTTTTGGGGAAATAAAAAGTTTATAGAACTATTTAATGTAAACTTATATATATATATATAATTTTGCTGTAATATTTTTTATAACACCACAAAGAGAGAGCGGCATTTAATATTTCATATCGTGCCAAAAAATTATTGCACATATCTGTATATATAATATATTGTATAATATTATTTTCCTTGTTCTAATATAATAAGGAAGAAAAAAGAATTGAAATGTTTTACATCGCAATTCGCGTGTTAGTCAGGGTACTAATCTCTAGTGAGATCGCCGTCTGAAAGATTTATGCGCCATTAAAACCACACACGAACGGTACTTAGATCTGAAAATTCTTAGGAAGTCTAAATACTTGAAGCTTACTTTCGTGTAATATCTTCGCACGAGGAGATCGCACGAGAATGTCAATGGTAGGCCAAAGTATTTGTAATATAAAAAAAATTTTATATTTTAAGACAAAAAAATTGATGTTGCTTTGTAGAGTCTATTATGCATAAAATTCATATTTTTCATATCGTTATAAATTATTACTTGGATTTTAAGATATTTAAATATAATCTAAAATTTATATATAGAATACGATAAAAGGTTTGTGATCACACACAAAGGAAATACGGGAAATATCTCGAAAGAAAATAAATACCAGTAAAGTCTTTAAGGTCCATATCGTACATTATGAGATTAATATAAATGTCGCGCAGGAATGAGAGGCACTCTCGTACGTTCCGCGACAAAATCCGACGAACAGAATCCCGGTGCTAAATTTAACTGATAAACCAGATAGACATAATCCGTCCTGAGGACCCGCGAGATGGTACAACAATACATCCGGTGCCTTGTCGGTGAATTAACAAAATAAATCTCCCGACTGTGCCGCTAAACGCTTGACAGTTCAGCGAATGTTCTTCACCCCGGGCGACAACATTCCTGAGAACACGTTTGCTAGATTTCTGGGCCCGGTTGAAACCACGGCCACCGTTTAGATCCGCGAAGAACGTGGTGCGAATCGACACGTGTGCAAAGATAAGTATACGTGTATCTCTTCAGACGGAGGGAGGCGTCAAAACGAAGTGAAACGGCTCGATCAGGTAACAACTTCCGCGGCGATCTACACGATTGCTCCATATCGCTTTTGAATCGCGATATTATCGTTAATCGCGCATGTTTTAACAACAGTCATGACAGGTGATGGAACAATCATTCGTCTCAGACATATACCTGACTAAATTATCTAAAATACCTAAGAACTTATAGATATATACCTGACGAATTATTACTGATAGATATTATTTTTTTCATATGTTGATTTCTTCGTGATAACGCCACGAAGTCGTGGTTCCACATGCAAATGTTTGTCGAAATTAAGAGAAATCATCATCATGTGTTTTGTCCGGAGAGCACGAATATTTTATTAGATGGTAGTGATTAATATGACAACAATTAAATTATTTGGCGATTTCTGCTTAATTGAGCAGAGACGTCTTCTTGCAACTAGCGCGATTTCTGTGTCAGAGATCTCGAATTATTAGTCTTAATAATTCTAATAGAAAAGAACTTTCCTTTCAGTAATTACGTTGGTTACTTCCGCTTGATTTGCGTTTTTTCCAATCATCACATGCACGAGCGATGAGCGTGGTCATACTATTCTCCATTCCAAACAATCAGCATGCTTCGTACTCGTGATTTGCTGATTTACGCAACTCGATATTATCTGAAAATTACAGCGAAACGCTTTTCTGCTTGCCGGTCGGTTGGAGAGCGAAAAATCAGTGTGCATGAATATTATATATGTTTGCGAAAAGCGCGCTTTTATGCACATGAGAGTGGCTGCGCGCTAATCCAGATAAATAATTCAAGAATCTCTGGCTGATACTTTCAATGGACTTGGTACCGGTTAGTGTTGTGGCTCTTTTCGATCCGTTCGAGGACATAGGAGGAAAATGTATTCGATCGAATGTTGATCACGCGAACTAATCTATTAATCCTCTATCAATAAGCATGAGTAATCTCCGTTCTATTAATAATACAGAAATTATCGATAACGAAACAACGCTCGAAATTATTTTTACACTTAATTCCTGTTTTTCCACTTACGGCTGAATGATTATTCGCAACTTGTAGAATATAGTCGGTATTTTGCTCAATTACGAATAAACTTCACGTTCTCATTATCATTATCTGTTTCATTTTCCGCGTCTTTGTGTCGATCACGCGCAACTTTTTATATCCGGCCGCGTGAACGTTCACGTAGTAGCCTAAGCGTTCCTTTTCACCTCTTTCAACCACAGCTGCACCTTTACGAACGCATATTTCCGCGACGCTTTCCAACGTGCACAGACTCGGCTTGAACCGTTACGGCGCGGCGCAGCCTTGGAAGCTGCGCGAGTGGAAGATAGCGAGAGAACGCGAGAGGTTCTGGCTGCGATCTGCATGCGGATCTAACACGCTCGCCTCTCTTACATAAGACTTATTTAATATGCAGATATCATGGACGATGATACTATCATTACGACAAACGACAATGAGAGGAAAGAGAGCGAGAGAGCGACAATGCGATCGATTCTTTGGATAGTCTGCGGATAATAATATATCAAAGAAAAGATTCAATCAAATGTTCAAAAAAATTGCCAAACACGGTTAATCAATCTAATTTGGACCGATATTAAATATTTTCTGTTTTTTCATATGTGTGTGTGTGTCTCACAACTGAAATTTTTAAATTACAAAAGTGTATTTTGTTAGTTAGCTAATAGCTATATTAATTATAAATTATATAAATATTTAAGAGATAATATATAGAGCACAAAGTATATTATATAATATACTTTGTGCTCTATATCTCTTAAATATTTATATAATTTATAATTAATTAAATATTTATTATCTGCTTTGATCGCGAAGTTACAAATTGTGCGAAAAGCACAGTAAGATTATGTTCTGGAAAAATTATCGGTAGCAAATTTCGCACGATTTATTATTATTCGATTTGTAACATACATATCGTAAGATTGAATTGATTTCGCAAGAGAAAATGTATTTAACTTATATTATGTAGCATGCCGATATCGATAATTTAATTTACGGTCACCGCAGTCTTGTTCTGCGGTTCGCCTTCCTCGACAGCGCGGCAAACATTATGCGGGTCAGGATTATCTTTCTCCTAATGATGTCGCCTGTTAGATTGCAGCGACATAGTTAGCTACTATATAACAAACTGGCAGCTTCATTCGCCAAACAGGTTCATTGTTTTCTCAAAGCGATTGCCACAATGATGCATTTCATTTAGAGAAAACAAAGGCGCCCACATTTCTATCATAATTTTTGCCATTTTGGATAATATTTATATTAAATATATTCATATATCTTATATTCAAATATTAATATCTTAAAGCTCTGTGAATTTATTTCCTGCGATTAATTCTTTATAATTTCGAAGTGATATCAAATAAAACGGAGATGTATTAACTTCAGCTGTTAATTCAATTTTTTAAAAGGATATTGATACATCGACATACTTTTGCAGCAAAATATTTCTGTTTTTAAAATAATTAGTCATTTATGTATGTTAACAGCTTTTATATTATAATATGTGTATGTGTATTATAAAAAGTAAGAGTTGATTGCGCAACTGCACAATATATTATATATTAAATTATTTAATTATTCTCTTAATCTAATATAGATTTTCCTATCATTATTAAAACAGCTATCACACACATTATTAGTTATATCTGCATTATTTGCATTAAAGTTTGTAATGCAGACATGCAACGCATTTGAAACCGGTGAACATCAAAGCGGCTGGTGCCGGAAATCGAAAAAGAGTCAAGTATTCGCTATATGATATATGTATATATCTTTACCTTGTACCCCGATGTATACATCTATCTAACCAAAGGCAAATTAGCGGTATGCCTATGTGCGGACCGGAAAGAGATACATATGCGCGCTGGGGAAACGTCAGTTTTTCTAACTGCACTGGTATTATGCGCGCAGTGTTTCATCGTGAGCGATTATCGAACGGCGTATCTTCGTAAGCGATCGCATGAATGAAGCGGCAGCGCCGTACCATGATGCATCGGTTCGCGGATTACGCAACATCGACGATCGTGAAATTTGCTCGGAGAGAGAAGCGGAAAAAGACACTTTGATTCAAACACTGGCACGAGAATCTGCCCGAAGAATCGTTAACGGAAAAATACAAGAATATATTAATAAAAAATAGCGCACTATAAAAAAATTATTAAATGTATTTTTCTCTTTCTATTTATCTTTGTGATATTATATGTATAAATCATGAGTAAAATTATGAGTAATTCGCAGTTATTATATATAATGATATTTAGATATGACTATTTTAACGTGTTATATAAAATATTCGAATTCTTTTCTTAATAAAATTATAAAAAGCTAGGTATAACTAGAATAGCAAAAGGTTTTTCTAATTTTAGCAGTACACACGAATTTACTATTTATGCACGATCTGTTTCTTACATTTGAGATAACAGGTATGCGTTTATGAACAAAGGGATATGTTTCTCTCAGAGCGATAACAAAGAAGTACTATTCTCGCAGATTTAAGCGAGAACACGAGCAGCAAGTGGGAAGTTGTTGTATCGGTACGTGCCGTCGTGTGTCCTAAATACATTCGTTTTACTGCAACTACGATAAAATGTATATCTACACAGTGTCTTTCACTGTGATATTTTCCTTTCGACTACAAATATTCAAGATATAAATTTAAAAAGTCAACTATCTTTATTAATTTACATTTGTAGAGACAAGCGTTTAAAATTAAAAAGACTTTAGCGAGTTAAATTTTAAATCAATAAATAATTTTATAAATGCAGAACTTTGTTCTTCAATAATATTTTTTTTCTTAGATTTGATCAATATTTTATTAAATTAAATGCTACCAATTAGAAAATCGTGATAAATGATGATTTCGTATAGAATTTTCGCTAAGAATTTTCGCTAAGAATAAAAAAATCCAAAATACACCAATAACAAAAAATATAGAAAAATCTGTGCTCAAGGATATCACAAAACACACTTCTGGAACACCCTATACTTGACGCAACTATGAGTGTTGCTTTATCATCGTTTTCTTTTCGTCAGAGACTAGCACTGTGAATTTCTCGTTATCAAAACTCGCGCTAACACACACGTAAATCAGAAGAGGTACGGCCTTGCGAAAAAACAATTCTGATGCGGCTCTGCGACCATCGTAAATTTTCCCAGCAATTAAAGACGTCTAAGTATAGTTACAGAGTTCCGGATGAATTCGTCATTAGAATGAAAAACAAACAAAAGCGTAATATGATGTCTAAATTCAGCAGAACATAATAAAATTGTTCAAAATCTCAAAGAATATTCGTCAGTTATGGAATATTAAAAAAGATTAAAACAGGTATGTTAAAAGATGGACAGAATTTTAATTAATTGACATTACCTCTTGATATCCACGAGAAATTTTGTGTAGATATCATGCTATAAGTAAGATATCGTACTGCTGTATACATTTTTATATGATATAATTATTTACTATTATAAAAATTTGGCGTGATGAAATATATAAAATACAAATTTAAATTTCAACGGGCTAGTAAGAGCCAGACGCGGATGATAGTTTCAATAAAAAATTAATTTTCCTTGAAAACACTATCCGTGTCTAATTTTTACTAGCCCGTTGAAATTTAAATTTATATTTCACATTGCAAACCTTATTAATTTTTTTAGTTGTAAATATATAAAAATATTATAAATAAAATATTATAAATAATTATTATATATTATTATTCATAAATAATATTATAAATAAAATATTGCTAATTAAAACAGATAATATATAATGCTCGTTGTTTAAATACAGCAAATTATATTCGCCAAAATTGTGAAAGGATTGAATTAATAAGAGTTCGCAGGATCTTGCGCGGCGGTGTGCGAAAACAATGAAAATCTGTTGTCGCGCAAGCCATAAAACCGTAACGCCGTAATTACAACCGGGAATAAGTCCGACACGATAGTATCTATCACCTATCATCTAATTGCGAGCATAATACTCTATCGTTTGTTCTTTCCATGAAGGAGTCTGAATCAACTGATTTACCGGATGGTCACATTGAATGAAACCTTGATGTCTCATGATGAGAAAAACGTAAAGGTATATTTCATCGTAGATGTCTATAAAAACAATTCATTAAACGAATCGGCCAAGTGTGCGGACAGGAAACAAGACCTATGAGCAGGAAGGTCTTCCTCTCCGTTTTTCCTCTCCCCTCGACTTTATGGTCGACGATAACGGTCGTCTTCGATATAGAAGTGTCGTTAATGTTACGTCTACATTAGCGATATCTTTCTATCTCAGCGACGGAAGGTCAATTGTATTAATTACGAATGGGGTAGTTGACGTAGTGCGCATTTAACCAAAGTATGTATTTTGTAAGATTTTGTAATGTTGAGTTGCAATCTAATCTGCGGCCTGATAATAATTTGGCGGACAACGTATCATTAAGAGTTGCTTACATCCGGACAAACGCGTCCTTGAGTATCTTCCCGCGGCAGGATGAATACGAAACCATGATTTTACTGACGGCAGGAACGAAATGACAGCTCTATATATATATATATACATAAACAGTATTTGAATATGTCTCATATTATTCAGCATCGGATATTTAAAATGCATTCCACGAGCCAATCCTTTCAATCAATCAATACCAATGCGATATATATATTTTTTTAAAATTTTTTTACAATCTGTTATAAATAGAATTTTATTAATTCCATTATTAAAGTTGAGAGAGAGAGAAAGAGAAAAACTCAATAGCAATCGGTTTATCAATTTTTTATGCCGACCGACGCCTGTGGATTTTTTGCGATTAGCTGGGTAAACGAGATGTAACATTAAACAGTAAGTCTTGAGTTAATTATCTCTCAATAGTCGATGTAAAAAAATAAACATTTTTTTCCAGTACAGAGACTAGTTATGCAGCATATTCAAGGATACGTGCATTCAGCATTGACGCAAAAATGTGATTATCGTTAAAAATATATATAAAATTTGAGGAATTGGAAACTACTATTTTCATATAAATATATAATATTTATTTTCGCTAAAATAAAATAGAAATTTAGCTAATTTTTGTTGCTAAGAAATACACACTCTTTATTTATCTCTATTTTTTTAAACACATGTTCTATAATATGTGTCTAAACAGATTTATTCCGCAGAGCAATAAATCATTTGATTAAACATCGGACTACTTTCAATTTGCAAATGAGCAAAGCAATCAGCAGATTAACAAGTGTTTCCTCGAATGTTTCTAGAAAGTTGAAAAAAAAACATTTTGTTTCATCAGTATCTACCGCGACATTGATCTACGCGAGTAGGACGCGAAACCCGTTCACCACAAAGAAGCCAGTAATTGCGTGTTGAGCCAACAATGAAGCCTAATTGCGAAGGTAGAGCATGCCGCAATTATGCACCGCATGAAAGATGACATGCGCGGGATGTAACAAAGGAAGCTGCCTCTACCACTCGTACCAATCTACCTTATCGGTGCGCACGATCACTGACAATGATATATTTTATCTGTGATTTTGCACTGTGCGAATTGCATAGCTCAAACTGTCATCGCCCGCATAGTCATTTATAAATATATGGCGACATCATGCGCGATCGCGTCGTATTTTTGTCAAGCTGTTTTAAATATAAAGCAATAATACGATCGAGAGAGAGAGAGATTTTTTCCTCCCGATTTGATAAGAATCCGACGATATTTTCGCGCGATGTCTGTGGAACAACAAAATACACATCACTTTGCGCAAAATTCGAGCACAATAATCGAAGCTCTTGTTTATTAACAGATGTGTCGTTTCTTAAAAATCGTTGCGCAAAATATTTGATAATTATTAGCTGCTTTTAAATTTGAACAATTTACATAACTGTATTTCCCAGAACAAGATTAAAATCTAATTCATCTGATTCGTTCGTAAAACAAAAAAAGTTGACTCATGTTCTCTCTGCAATAAGCAACTTGCAGCTATTATATTTGCGCTCGTAATAGTTATACATTACTAACATTACGTAGATTATTAGATTGTTTGGAAAATCCGATCCAAAAGGTCGTACGTTTTAAACAATCGCTTCTTTCGCGTCATTTTTCAAAGACGGTGAACAAATGAGTTGAAATTATTTTCACGGTGTGTCATGTTTTTGCGGTATTACGAAACTGCTGCTTGATAGACGTGAT
Organism: Lasius platythorax; assembly: GCA_963971435.1. Lineage (NCBI taxonomy): Eukaryota > Metazoa > Arthropoda > Insecta > Hymenoptera > Formicidae > Lasius > Lasius platythorax. Next base: position 14,644,199 of record OZ020538.1, on the reverse strand, counting down.
CCGCGAAATCGAATCCGAATCATCAACCCGAATTTCCTCTCCCCTACTTCCTTCATTTTGGGATCATCGTAACCATTGCTCTGCTTATGATTGCGAAATAGCGTACATCCGACAGGATGTGCCGGCTGCGGCGATTGCATAATGCTACATGTAGCGTGAACCATACTTATTAAAACTCGGTAAGTTTCTGGACTCGCTCGTTGCGTCAACACTAAGTGCTCGTATCCTTTGACATATTGTAAAGCAGCGTAAACTAAAGAGAGTCTGGAAAAATCTTTGTATTTTCTCATGTCGACTGTTAAGAGAGAATTTTAGTACCTAACTATGTCTCGGATTAAATATGTTGACGTTTTATTTAAGTCCCCTCTTGATATTATATAACTAGAGATATTAACTAGCGAATAAAACTTTGTTAAGTATCTTTACATTCTTAGACAGAATTACAACTTTGATTTGCCGCGTTAAATTAATTTAGAAAAGTTAAAGCTTTGTTTAAATTTTTACTAAAGAATTATCAATTTAAAATTTATATTTCCAATTCCTTCAAGTCTTTTCGAATGCAACATTTATATTTATTGATTTTTAATCAATAATGATCCCTCCAAAAAGTGAGAAAAACATCCCAATTTGCCTGGTTTTATCTCTTTTTAAACAGAACAGACAATAACATTTTTCTAAAATTTTAATCAGTCGATGGGATGATTTGGAGTATATTGGACATTAATGCTCCAATAGCAGCGTGAAGAGTTATGTTATGACGAGCAAGTTGTATTCAACGCATTTCTCTCAGCGCGTATAGATATGTAAATTCGATCGATTAACATTCGGCGCGTTATTTCCAATCACTGACGCACGTCAAAAAGTAGGTAATCAGGTTCGCCAGTCCCGACTACTCTCTAACGTTTTTCAACAGCTGTTCATGCAGCTCGTCCTTGTTCATCGGACGCGCAATTTCGTCGCGAGATGTTACGACGATCATTAAGTCGGTTGCTACCTGGCAGGCGATAAAAACGCGTCGCTCTCGAGCGATTAGCATCCCCCGTATCTCCGACAACTTTCGTTTCGGTATATTTGGCACTCACCTGGAAAGAGGATCGACGAACAGAGCGACGATGATTACCGCAATGACGACACACGCGAGGTAGATCGCTGAAATTTCGTAGATCTCCGACTCCGGCGGCCGCTCCAGGTTCTCGTGGCCTCCGTTGCCAAGGACGCAGAAATCCGCGCCGCACAATTTAATTTTGTCCCAGCTGGTTGTACTGTTGCTGCCGCCGCCGCCCCCGCTGCCGCCGTGTCCACCATCGCTCAGCACTGCAATTTGAAAGTGATCTCTGAGTCGTTTCCTCGAACGTGTTCGCGCTTTCACTGCTAACATAAGCTGCTTCTTCGAATTTCATCCGAAAAATGCAACAGAGATTGCGAGTCTCTCTATGTGTATGTTCATAAATTTATACAGATCTATATTATTTTATTTATTATTACTATACACAATTTAATCTCTTCTTGCTAAAATGTCTTTATAGTTTTTAATAAAAGGATTTTAAGTAAATTTTTAAATAAAAGAAGAATTACAGGAAAAGGAGAATCTATTTTAATATTTTATATTTTCTATAAGTAAAAATTAAAGGATTGTTACGACCATTTATGCTATCAATTCGCTTATGCTCTTTGAAATTAAATAATCCAGGATCTATGAAATTCAGGACCTAATTTCTTAAGATGATATTTTAATATATATTCACTATCTGAACTATGTAGGAGCCGTACTTCTTCGTTAGAAAAAATAATTTTTTTCTAGAGTTAAAAAAAAGAAAGTGTCAATTTAAATTATGCGAATGACTTGAGGCAAAGATATCTATTGTGCCTTATACTTTGCAGCAAGGAGGCCACTATTTTCATGTTAATATTCTAAAAAGAAGAAATAATTATTGTAGAATATAATATTTCTAACTCAAAAGTGGCGTAAGTGGTATAAGCGGCTTAGTATGACATTTTTTCATTGAAGAAGCATTGATAGTAAAGCATTAATAATAAAAACATAAGAAGCATTGATAATAAAAAAATTAAAGTGTACAGTATTTTTAATTAGTTTTAATTAGCACTCAACGATAAATTTACTAAATTTAGCATATATATATATACGATATATTTGTTGTCTATTTCAGAATCAACGGCTTCAATTCGATCGCTAATCTGTTTAAATCTAATGCATATTTCTATGATATCCTTCATAACGCAACTTTGTACGGAAACTATTTTATCATCTTACATATCGCAATCGAGGAATAAAATTGATTATCGATGCAATCTGCCTGGCAACTGCATGCATACTTGAATAAGTAAGGAACACGTAATAATTTATATCGCCACGTCGATTATGTTAGTACGCTCGAAGAATCGCACGGTGAAGGTGTGCGAGCGGTAAATCGAGAGGTCGACCTGTTACGCCGTAACCGGAAACCAGCATACCGCCTCGTCTCGGTCGTCGCGAGAGAGCTAGGATATGAAGAATACGCGCGCGTGAGCGAGAAGCTGGGGTCTTCGTAAATCAATATTTCATGAGCGAATTTCACCGCTGATGAGACTCTTCCCTAATCGTTTTGCGAACATGCGGTTTGCGCGCTAGACACGCTTTGCTTCGTCTTTTCACGATCGAAAAATTGATTATGCACATCGACGCGTCCTATGGAGGTAACGCCGAATATCGGTGTCACGGTTGCCTATCTTCAGTGGGGATATAACGCGTAATTTTGCACCTTTAGTCACGACGCGTGAAGTCGAAAAAGACCTTTGTCAAATGTAAATAGCGACTGGTTACCTCTGGTAAAAACGCAATAGACATTCATCGCAACTTAACGTGTTCTGATTGCTTTATTAACACTATTAAAACAGCTGAGACTGCGAAATCATTTTACGCAAAGATACTTCTATGTACTCTATACGCATAAAAAAATCTTTTGATAAACGGAATGTATTATTAATGTACTGCTTTTGCCATGTTCGCATTTTATGTCGTCAGAAAAATTATAATTCTTTTGGACCTGATGACGAATTGAAAAGAGTTAATTATATCGTTAATAAAGAATCATTGAACCAATCGACGAAGCGCACAGCAGAGAGAAGTGCTCGCAAATAACAAGATAAAGAAATTCCCGCACAGCTGTGCAAACGCAGCCTACGCACATGAGTGTCGTCAATGAGGAAGAGCACGACACGCGTTCGAATGTGGTCGTTTGCAGGAAACCTTCTCGAAGGATCTCGTTGGTATTCGACGCGTATTCGAGTTAAATCGTCCAGGAGTCACGGCGCTCCGAAGTGCAACGATTCGTTTTGAAACGCGCGAATGTGTAACGTTGTACACGCGTTATTATTAGCGCACGTGATATAATGTGTAACAGGTATGTGACGATAAAACCTTCTTGAATGTATTGAGAAATCACGCAATGCGTTAAGCGAGTTGCGGCATGCGTTACGTTGCCGTGAAAAATTAACGGTCACCACATCCCGTCGGTTAAATCATCGACCGGAACTACTGACACGGTACGACTTTCATCTTCTATCGTCGCGGCATGCCTGGAATCTTGTGTTACTCACAATTTCATATAAGCGTTTAAATATTCCCCGACATGAGCAAGAACTAATCGATAGCTCTGAGCAAAGCGTATCGTCATTCTGGAATCTACGTAGATTAATCCGTGCGCGTCGTCAAGCCAACCAGAAGAACTTTCACCGAAGCAGCGCTAATAATATTATGCTGTGTTTAAGATTGTTCCTACCATCGTTACCAATTATCGAAAAAGTCTGCTTTTAACGGCGCGTGCCATTCAAGCACGTACGAGGAAATCGTTTATTCGAATTACACGATCGCAATATGTGATTTTATGCAGTAAAAATGAATGAAAAACACGCTGAAGATGTCAAATATCTTTTATGGAGCGATAAAAAAATATTTCATATTTTCATTATAGCAGAAATAATAATGCAGTTAAATGTTAAATTTTTTATATAAAAACAAAAGTATTTCTTTTATCATTTTTATATTTGTTTTTCTTTAACAAAGACTGATAAGTAGTTTTATAATTGTAAAAATTTTTATAATTTTTAAATTGGAATTTTTGAAATTGGAATTGGAAAAGAATCTTTAATTACAGCTTCAATAAACTGAACTTTTAAGTCTAAATTAAAAAATAACAAAACAAGATATATATAATAACAAAATTATTGTTCTTTAAAGTTCAAATAAATTTTGCTTTTGCTGTGTTTTAAATCACAAATTTATCGCCGAGATATTTAATATTAAAAGATTGCAACAATAATGGCCTTCACTGAAATTTCTTATAATAAAATATTGATATCAAATATACCAAGAAATACGTATAACATTAATTGGAGGCTCGGAGACACACATTTATAATTATAATTTATTCTAATTAAAATCATTAAAATCTGAATTCACTTATAATTCGACAAAAATAAATCGGATTCTTTATGATAATTTACCGTGTTACGTAAATATGGTCGGTACATTACATACATTTAATCGACTTCCATAATCAATGTCATAATGCATAAAAAAATCCTACAAATATTACCGAATCATTTCACAAAGATCTCGTCGTACGAATTATTTAATTATACCCTGTTCGCAATCGGTAACCTTCATGTCACTATCGACCATTCATTGCTATCATATTGCGCACACGTCGACCTCAACAAGGACTCAAAACAATCTTGACCTTTGTCGTATTATATTTGCAAATATTGCCTGGCGTCAATGGCACCAACTTTTCTCTATCCGTCTGCGATAATTTAAGAACAGCTCGTCTCTAAAGCCATCTACTCTATACTTATTTAGAATAATATTTCTTTTCTATAAAAGCAAATACTCACACACTCTCTCTCTTTCTTTCTCCCTTTGCGCTATACTGTTATATTACCTCACACATATCAATATATTTAATAAACATAAATAGTTATTTAATATTGTGCACTATTTTTTTATCTTTGCGATTTATTATTTATCTAGATTAGTTTTATATTTTTTATTGCAAATTAAATTATATATATATCGTGTGACATAATTACAAATTTCAAATAAATTTGCAATCAAATTCTATACAAATAACAAGAAATCCAAGAAAGTAAACGTGCGCATCACGATTAAAAATTTGATTTCTTTATTTAAGACTATACTTTTTTATTTATTTTTAATTTTCTTTATTATATTTACATTTAAGTTTATATTCTTTTTCATAGTTAAATAACAATTTTTAATAATAATTAGAATATTCTCCGTTCTGGATCTTACAGAATTATGCCGTCCAAAATAGCGTCAGACTGAATACATTAAGCATTCGACGAGCGAAGAAATCGAAGAAACGTTTCTTCACGTGTAAGATCGGCACACAATAATACTTTACGAAGCGTGCGTGTACGTGCATGTGTGTGTACGTATATATAAAGGCATACGCAGCAACGGGGAATGCGTACGAGGTAGTACGGAAACCGACTATCACGGGTTTATACCGGATAAATCTCGTTTCTTCTCAGCGAATGTGCGATTCGCTCTCTGTCGCTATCACGGCCTGTCTCGCTTGAGGTGTTCCTCATCGATAGTGTTGTCTTTCACACATGTAAGACGAACGCGAGGTGTGTATAGGCGCGAGTATACGAGCGTCAGGGGAAAAACCGGGCACTTAGTCCGACCGTCTGACTGTAACGTCTGTTTCTACTGCACGCGTATGCTGCGTATTTGTCACTGCGAAACTTGCCTAATTTTGAGGACCACAATATTTTACCTGTCCATAAGCAAATATTCTGCATTTCTACATTCTTTTAAAAACTACTTTCAATTTAACTGACCAAAAAACGGACTTGAAGAGTTTTAGAAACATTTATATATGTATATGCACACATAGAATATCTTGACAATAAAACATAAAAAATATATAAGCTATTTTTTATATAAGAAAATTATAATTTTGCTATAGTATGGATGAATATAAAAAGTAATCATTAAATTTAATCAATTAAAAATGGTTGTTTTTATAATTTATATTATAACAAAAGTTTTCCGAGATTTTTATATTGATAATTTGTGTAGAAAGATGTATTTTTTAACCGGTTATACAATTTTATAATTATAATAATAATACATACACGCGTTTGATCGCAAGATGAGCAAGATAGTCCAAGTTGATAAGCTGTCGTACAATTGTGCATACATTCTACGGACGTATTTGCGCGACATTAATGGATATATTGTAAGCTGCTGGTAATTACGCGTAAAAAACAGACAGCGATAGTATTAAAATGTTATGTGTTATTGAGATGTATAAAATGTCTTTATTATACATTTGCGCGAGACAGCAAGGAGAGCTGCTTTTTGCAAAAATATATACATACCGGTTTAAAATAATGCCACAAATCACGTAAAGATGTTCATTAAACTCTTTTATAATCTTTTTCGTAATCTCAGCAGTGAGTATTAGATATTTTTATTTTCAAAAATCAATTCTCTTCACGAAGCACCAATAATTATTAATTATGTGCATATAAATATATAATGCAGGTTACTAAAAAAGTAAATTGTAAAACTAATCTAATAATATGCATTGATTTTATCGTTTGATCATTTCTTGCTATTACACTGTCACAAAATTTTGTCATTATTATTCTCCAGTCGAAAGTACTTTGGTCTCATATATACACGATATCCTTGTCTTTAGTTGACAATATGTGATCATAAAATGTGAATTACGAAAAAAAAAACCGCGTATTTTTTGTATTAATTTAAAGTTGAAATAAATTGCATATAGATAATAATAAAAATATTCATATAGCATAAGACAGTTCAATAAATCCTGTCCGTATGCGATCATGATATGCTCAAAAATATCTAATATAAAAATTGATATTTTGCGAAATAGCAACGTATCGCATATTCATTTTCAGAATATCATATAATATTTTTAAAAAAAACGTGAGATATTCATCCTTGTACTTGTGCGAGTTACAATATAACAGTCATTGTTTTATATCAAAGTGTTAAAATAATGGTTTTAATAATATATCGTGAAAGCTGTTGACTTACCAAGGGAGGAAATGAGATTGCCCCAGAGCTCGGCGGTTTGCCACGCCAGGAAGAAGAAGCCGAAGAACCGTACAACGATGGCGTCAATCGGTTGATCGGTGATCTTGGCGTAAACCCCGCCGACTTGCGTGAGATATGTGGCCTTGGCGGCCCACATGGGCGCGGCGCCCAGGCCAAGGAGTACGCCGGCAGGTACTAGGGTGTAGAATTTGGGGTAGAACTGCGAGCCGATGTACGGTGCGTAGCAGAGCATTGATAGACAGAGGGTCCACTTGACGGTGAGCCTCTTGATGAGGAACGTGGGCACAAAAATACACGAGAGCACCAGCGCGGCGTAGATAGCCGAGAGTGATACGGTGCCGAGGCCGTCGCTGGCATTAATCGACGATTGTAGATTTGCCGTGCCCTGGAACGCGGTGAACTGCACCATGAAGGCGATCGACACGGTGCCAATGTTCTTCAGGATACGCCATTTCTCGCCGCGCGACACCTTGAACTTCCGCGACTGCGTATCATCATCCGTCGCCGGTAGCTGTGGTGGTTTTTGTGGTTCCGGCGGTATGCCATCGGTGCCGTCGTCCTTGTAGCCCTCGTTCCTATAACCACCCCCGCTCATCACAGCCACCGTGTAAACCGTGTTATCGCCGCCGCCGCTATCGCCGCCTCCCATACTTCTACCACCATCGTTTTGCGATGCCACCATATTTTACGTGTCGACTACCTAAACATACACAATTACAATTGTTTATTACTTACATTTGCTTATGGATTATGTATTATTATCAACCATCCCCCGTAATAATTGATAATTAAATATTTGTAAATATCCTCCGTGTGTAAACTATAAATTAAAGATATGTAAGCAGCTAATTATATAAATTTTCTTTTTCATAATAAGATGTAATTAATAAAATCTCAAACCAATTATATATCTATAATGTCGTGCAAAGTTTCATTAAATATAATAATAATCTCTAACACATTCGTTGTACGACATATTAATGTTCAACGTAAATATTATAAAATGTTCAGCACATAAGTAACATTTCAATGGAAAGTGCAATCAGTCAAAGGACAAATTATAAGCTCTTGACGCGGTGAAAGATTGATGATTTATTAATCGGTGCTATTTGTATAATAACTGACGACGCTTACGTCACATGGAATATTATTAATGTGCGTCAAAAATATGCGTGTATCCTTTCGCCAGAGAAGATCGTCTTTATTATATACAAAGGTAAAAATTACTCAAGTTTGCTTGCTCCTATCAATTATCAATATCGTTGCGGCCGACATTGAAGGCACTCAATAAATAAACATTTATTCTTACGTGAATACCTATGATTAACGCGCGTTAAATGAGAATTTCTTCACTGTTCTTGATGCGCGAATAAGATACATACAATTACATGAAGTCATTCATGTATATAGAAAAGATGCATGCACACATTAATGTGGCTTTATGCACTACGCTTGAACACGCATTGTTCTCTTCACAAAGATATTACAATCGCTTCCTGTGATATTTCTTTATCAGATTGCTTCGCTTCTACGCTTCGTGTGCGTATCTATTTATGATTTATGCAATTGCAGCCTGTGTTCACTTGTAGTCACCATTAATCAATCTATTTTTAATTATGGTTTTTTATTCGTCGATTAACAACCTTTTCTTATTTTTTTATTATGATATTTTATCATGAGATTAAAAAGAATAACCGATTAAAAGCTTAGTAGTGTGAATTTATAAAATGTGACTATTAGCTCTTAATAAAAACAATTTAACTATTACTTATTTCACTGTTTCCTCCCTTAATTCTATAAACACTTGAACACATTGCAAGTACATAGTATACAATCTGTAGCAAATATTAGTACGATATTGCAATACCCTATTAGAACCTATTTTTCCAACTTTTTCTCGGAGCCATCGCTACGCAAACAAGAATCTGCGAATCGCGGTGAATACGACATGACAAATGGTAACCTTTCGAGAGAGATCGGCAAGGCTGCGTAATCTGTATAGTGAGTCTATGGTGAGGTACAGGCGCCTCGTGTACGCGTGAATGGATATGAAAATATTAATCAGCCGCCAGGCGCGTATGCTAATTACAATGGAGTGTCGTGAGTGACAGACGATCTTTCGTTGCGATCGAGAAAGAGCGCGTAATTACGGACGCATTTCGCCGCTCTTGAAGAAGAGAGATCAAATTTAACTGTTACTGATATTATCGTATGCTAATATCTCTTATATTAAATGTATGAGACACGTAATTTATTTCATAGAAATTTCATATAACAATTTTTATTATCTCTGAAGAATGGTCACCCAGCAATGGGCAGCTCAGAATAGCCTGCAATAACGGAAGCAATATTATTATTATATATATTGTTTTTAAAAAAATCAATTTCACATATGATATGTTTAACATTTAATAGCGTTCCATCTCTTTTACTTCATTTACTGTTCACGAGATAAATTATAATTCTTGCTGAGGCTACGCAAGCAAAATTTTATAGGAATTATACTTGTGTTATTATATGTCGCTGTTCACGTAGCGTTATAACTTTGATCGAATTATCACTATTTTAAATTCCGTAAATCTTAACAAAGACATGTTTTTATTTGTATCTTCTATTTAGATGCAAGTAAAATGAAAGACGAACAGAATGCCGAAGAATGAATGCTGCAGCATATGCGTGGACATATGCTGCAGCAAGACTGTCTAATTAGAAATCTAATTAGAAGATAATATTTATATTAATAATTATAGTAATTAAGATATTTATACTAATAATTATACTAATACTTAGATCGGTATTTTAACATAAAGAATAATATATTTTTATATCTTTTTATTTATGAGTAATTTTTAGATGTTAAAATTCCAAGATTAAAATAATCATGGATAATATATAATAAATAAATGTATTTAATAATGGATACCATTACGATGAGACGGAAAATATTATTTATTGGAAAAAAATTATCAAGGCAAAATGTAGTCAATTTTATTTTGCTCATGCGTGCTCGATACCTTTTTATTAAGTGCGATTCTCTGAACAATCGTCATATCGCTCGTGCGATAAAAAGCAATAGCCACTCGTGTCTGAGATAATAATTTTACTGCTGACTTTTCCATGAGTAAAAAGCATGTCGGGTCTGTTTAAGACCGTGCCAACGGCAATCAATTCGCTCGGACAGAAAAATTGTGCATGTTATGCGAATAATTGAAATATTCCTGCGATTGTCATACAATCGTATAACAAAAATAAAATACTCCGCGATTATAGTTGTTATGTTCTTTTAATGGTGGAATAACCGAAGCGTTTCTGCAAAACAATCGCAATTTTTTCCTCGTGCCGTATCGACGCGAGGTGTTTTTAATTTATCGATTTCATGTACTAGATAGTTTTATTGAAATTTCGTCATGTATGCGGGTGGACTTACTTAAATCGCAAGTTTGACAAATCGCGTGCCTATTCCGTTGCGTCAGTAGCAGTGAAAAATATGCGGTGCGGAGATAGACACGCTTGGTTACAAACGCACGTCAAAGTAATCAACGCGATGTTTTCTGCACTCTTGCAAAGTGCGAGGTCGCTGTACGCATGAATATTTTTCTATGGCTAACAAATTGGGGACTACTAATAATTATTGCAGAAAATAAAATAGATGATAAGTACATAGAAATAGATTGGCAAAATAGACACAATAGCGAAATAAACAGGGAAGATGCAATTTCACTGATGATATATGTTTTTCATATTACACAAAGACTTTTCTCTCTCCAATAATTTACATAACTTTCCAAAGCTATTAGTATATGAGTATGAAAATGAGATATAAGAATTCTCGATTAAATATGAAAAATCTGAATATATAAAATATATTATATATTAATATATAATATATAATATTAATCTATATTATATAATATATGATATTAATATATATTTTGAGATACATTATTATAACTATAAGAGCCTTATAAGGATTGAAAAATATAATAATATCTCCGCCTTAAGTATATGCATGTTATCCGATTTCTCTCGAATCTGTGTAAATCGGCTTTTACCGTATAAATGTCGCATGAATCATGTCATAAATCACAGAAATTCATTGGAAGCGTTTTTTTCGCTAGAGAACACAATCTCATGGGTCTTTTGATATATTTTGCCTCGTTTCTTTGCAATATTTTTTTAAAAATACGCTCAAAATTTACGGTCTTGGGCCCGCTGCAACGTACGATTAGAAGATTCAACGAACGATTGAGCCAATGATTTATCTCGTGGCATCATGTAGTGGATTAAATCTCCTCGATGAATCCCGATCATGAAAATGGATTGGCTGACCCAGCACCAGAAACCGGTAGAATTAAGGCGATTGGTCGCCGGTGAAAGCCGGTTTGGATCGGTTAGAACCGTAATATACATTCGGTGTCGATGACTGAAGGCATTCCGCTCGCGGGGTCTACGTATGAGGCCCCGAGACAAACTAGAAAGAGAGATTTAGAAAGACTAGCATACAAGCGAGCTGTCACGCATTAGCCACAATGAATGAATCGCGCAAATTTGATAATTTTTTTACTAGAAGTGCACTTCAACACAGTGAGTTTTAACGACGACTATTCTGGGCCCTATCGGTCCCTCTTCGGATCCGCCAGAGGAAGATGCGTATCTCGCAAAGAGATAATACGGGCGAATGCAACGGTTATTCAATCTCGATGATTTCAAGACGACATCGCGTGCTCGTAGGACGGCAAGATGTGATGAAACGTCTAATTACCTTGACATATTTTCTCGTGAAAACAGAAAGTACGGATGATGTCTAGATTTTTTCCGCGTACATAGCGCGAACTATGCAGTTACTGTTCGTCAGTGACGAAAACCATGGTTGTCTCAGCCACGGATTGCCCGTGTCGTGGGATAAATGCTACTACCGTAGATGCTGAATGATGCTGACAGTATGTTTAGCACATTTAGCAACAGAGAATTAACATATTTGTCTCTTTTCTCTAACAATATCGGTCATTTTTGTTCAATTTACATTATCTAGTGTACTCATAGATAAATTACTACGTAAAGATCGATATTCTTGCTGATCTCTTTAAACTTCTTTATTAAATACATTATAAAAATATCTAGGCGCAAATTATGTAGGAATGCAATACTGGCTGAGAAAAATGGCTGTTTTATACGAGGCTACCTGATATGGATTTTAATTATTTTTACCTTGTTTCATTATACGTATCGTTTGCAAATCAAGATTCGCTGGTAATTACCGAACGAGATATCTCCGATAATGAAGAGCTGTGTCGTGTATTGTGTAAGCGCATAATGGTTGAGATTGCGTATATACAAGTAAACTTGTAAACATTCGCCACAAGGACAGGTAATATCGCTTGCGATCATCATTTCTTGCCTCAGATGACATTAAAAAAAAAAATGCTTTAAAAAATCCTAAGGCAAAATGTGAGACAATCGATTGTACTGATATCGAGCACATTTACTGCTAAATGTGATCGTATGATCTTTAGTCCGTAATAATATTGAACTGCAAATTTAAGATTCTCAAGAATCTAAGCGGAACATTTATGAACTCTACGCGTATGTGTGTGTGTAATTAAAAATTAAATAAAATTATATAATTAATTTAAATTAATTTAATTTTAGACAAACAGCATCGAATATAAGCATCTCAAATAATCACATTTAACAGTAAATGTGAAATGCAAATATGTCAAGGTTAATAAATGTTATAACGCGACCATACAGTATGAATACACACATACAAGAGAATCGCCGATACCAAAAATTATCCTAACAGAGATTGCAATACGACGTAATTCTTTCAATAATGTCACTTTGTATGCATCCTAACCGTCTAGTTAAATGATCCGTTAGCGGTTCTTAGAGCTCTGAGATGTTATCACGATTGCCTAGATCGAGCAGGTCGCGGCGTATCCCTTCTTCGAGAAGATTGGGAACATAAACGGATGGAATTTTTTTTTCACACGGTGAAATCGAACACAAGCGGGAAGACATCGTCGCGAGTAATAGGAGGGAAAAAATTCCATTCGCTTTGCACTTTCGAATCGCAAGCAAACGTGTCGATCGAATTTAGTTAAAATTGACCACGAGTTATGTAGATGTCCTTGCGAATAACCTCAGAACCGTTGCTTTGCGTCGGCTTTGCCATTACCGGCAGCTCTGTCGAAGCTTAAAAACTTTGGTCAATCGGTTCAAATTCATGTACATTGCTCTCTTGTCTCTATATCTCTGTATTCAGTAGCTAGACTGATGACTTCACACGAATTAACAAGTCTAACGTTAACAGTCTAAAACTACATGAAGCTTTCATATGTAAACTGTTGAGAAGTATCCACATTTTACACAGGCTGTTTTAAACAAATATTTTGAGTACTATATTTTTAATTCAGATGTTTTAAATTCATTTTACTGTAATGAGAAAATGTGCTTTATAGTTATATGTTACAGCTTTAGAGCTTAAATCTATCATTGCTAAAGTAACATTCAGTGCAAAAAAAGTTTTCTTTCAGCTAATTTATTCCATGATCAGACATATAATTGTGGTGTTCTCTCCTCTAGCTAGAGAGCTCCATAGAGTATAACTAATCTTTCGATCATCAGTGTTCCATTTTCTAGTTTACGTAATTCCCTCGTATAAGCGAAGCGATTATTTCGCCGCAAAGCAAAAGTAAATACGAGTGCATTTGTGCATCCCCGACACTATGACGCATTTGCGATTTCTCGCAAATACATGTATGCGATTATATGCACAAATCCTTTCATAGAGCGAAAAAAAGAATGTATGTATATAAATTACATGTAAAATGTACACACTCGAGACGGAAAAATGACCGGTTTCTGCATCCAAGTATTATTTTTACAGTCGCCGAAGAGATCGGGGGAAACCGCAAATTCTCATCACACGAGAAATAAAGGATGATCGGCACGACAATGATCGATAATATGCTCTCCAATTATTACTGACATTTGCGGAATTGAATGTCATATCAATCTTGTGTGCCTGGCATAACATAGCACCGCGAATTACCGTGTCTGTGTTCTTTCAATCCGGCATTTTACGCTTCACACGTTTTTTAAGTTACGGTAATTAATGCGTATTGTTTGATGATCGTATGTGATTAATAATCGACTATAGTGATTCTTATTTGTCTAAGCATCCTCGTAAGCACGTGTCATCTAAGCGCCGTTAATGAGATTTTTAAGACTTAAGAATTAACTGTATCTCATGTGGAAAAGTCTTTTTATTGCAAATTTATTGATAATTAATATGCAGATTAATATAATAATCGAAATATTTTTTATAAAATTTAAAATATATTATGACACATTATGATTTTAAAATCTTGTAAAATGGAACTACGTTCAATAATAACTTTAAAATAATTTTCTAAAATTTTACAAGATTTTAAAGTCATAATGTATCATAATATATTTTAAATTTCATAAAAAATGTTTCGATTATTATATAAATCTGAATATTAATTATCAATAAATCTGCAATAAAAAAGACTTTTTCCCACATGAGATACAGTTAATTCTTAAGTTCAAAATCTCATTAACGGCGCTTAGATGACACGTACGTACGAGGATGCTTGTAGATTCGCTTGTCGTCAATGTAATCGATGCGAATGCGTGACCGACCGTGCCGTGCCATGACACGTGTCGCGGCGTGCATCACAATTAAGCGGCGTTCACAATGAGTAGTCGACCACTCCTTCGTGCCCCCGCGAACGCATCTATTTCGAAGCATTCCTATTCTCAAACAACCATCGAATGGTTTTTCCACCATTCGTGTATTCTATACGAAAATCGTGAAATACAGAGAGAGGAATATTAAGTACCAGGGGTAACAAGGTGCTGTACAATGCAAATAAAGGAAAATAATGCAACAGTAGGATGTGTTACGCGCAAAGAATTAAAACCGATTGAAAGATCTTGAAAGAGAGAGAGAGTGAGAAAGAGAGAGAAAAAAAGAAAAGAAAAATAAGATAAAATTATTCCAAGAATGAATAAGACATCACTTTAATATCATGGCCGCCGACTATTTGGAAGTATCAAAATGTTCATTAAACCGACCTCGATTATGCAATGATAGAATGCAGCACACGATCCCGTCCCGTATGCGTTCGTCAGTGTGTGTTCGTTCGGTTTCGCCAAACTGTCACCGATGTCCGTCATTGAACGTTGATGATATCATTAAAGACATATTATATCGATAAAATTATACTCGTCCGAGTGACGGAATCAAGAGATTATATATTATATCTTGTATATATAATTTTCCGCATTTTTACATTAAATTATAAAAATATTAATAAATTTAAAACTTTCCTAAAAAAAAAAAAAAGAAAAAATTTCCAGCTGTCGTTTCACAGCTTAGCCGAGCTCTTCCGTACAATCAACGGCGAGACTGCGTGCAATGTATACAATGCTGACTCAGCGCGGTTATCAGTGGATTATTAACGGCTACGTGCGGCATGCGAGAATCGTAAACTCGATATTAAGCGCGGCTGTCGCGATTACCCATATGCAAGTTCCAGTAAATCGGCAAATGATATCGACGTGTACATTTTTTTATTGTATCGTATGATATATACTACTACTATTCTATAAAATCACAACATAGTGAAAAAAATTGAAATATATTAGCAATATTATTGTCTACAGCACACAAAAACTAACTGCATCTTCGGAATCATTGATTAAATAGCTATCAATATATGGCCATATATTTTAGAAAAAGCTTATTAATTTTCTTTCTAAAAAAAAATATAATTATACATATTGAGTTTCTTCATCTTGAAATTCTGATTTCATCAACAGGAAATTTGGGAATATTTTTGTGTATGTCAAGCATGATAAATTTATCGAACCATATGAAAAGAGCTGTTTTCAAACAAGATAATAAATATACGATTAATGTATTGCGAAATATTGCAATTTTTATCTCGACGCTCAATGCAATAATTTATTTTAGGTCACACATTTATACAATTTTATATATATTCAACTAAATTCCCAACAGATTTCTTTTTATTTCATATATAGACGCATACTATAACATATTTATTTAGAAAAAGCTAATT
Source organism: Lasius platythorax (assembly GCA_963971435.1). NCBI lineage: Eukaryota > Metazoa > Arthropoda > Insecta > Hymenoptera > Formicidae > Lasius > Lasius platythorax. The sequence continues at coordinate 14,627,969 of OZ020538.1, read as the reverse complement.
GAACACAATCCTTTAATATCACATTTTTTAATCTCTTAAATAATTTAAATTTTTTTATTTTTAATGATGCTCATTAAAATACTTATGACAAGAGATATATTTTATACCGCTAAAGATATAATTATTCGCAAAGAATTAGCTTTGCCACAGAAATATCTGCTGCTTTAGTTGATCGAGTAATCGACAATCTTTATTAATTCGTGATGGTTTAATAATTTATATTTCTAAATGGGGCATAACGTATAATGTAGCCTATAGCTCATTATTTTCCAAGAATAATCACATTAATTTAGCATGCGTCTAATAATTTACAGCACGATGGGCAAATCGTTAATCGTAAAGTCATTAAAAATCTGTTTTACTTAAGAATTAAGCCTGCGTTGTCACCGCGAAAGATTTTCAGCGCTATTAAACCTCAAAACTCTAGTATATCCATATATGCATATTCAGTGTTAATTGTGTTAAATGATCGCGAAATTATAACAACAAAACATAGAAATTTCGAAATAATAAGAATTTGCGTTGTCATTATATAATTATTTTAACTCAAAAAATATTTCACACAACTAATACTACTGAATATTAAAAAATTGATACAAATATTATATAAATATTATACAAATTATTAAGATTGTATCACAAAGAGACAAATATCTATATAAAAATTGGAACTGACAAAACAAACTTAGGATAGTTTATATTTTCGATTACTATAATAGTACTATTGCTATTCGACACAGGATTAATTGCCCTCAGGCTATCCTCAGAGAAAATTGTTTCCTGGTATTATGAAATCTGCCGATTCTCCAAATGAAGACAATGACCGCGTGTTAGTTGTTTCATCATTTTGAACGAAGAATAACTTTTGACTTTATATTTCATGAATTTTATATTACGCCGAAAAATTATTCAACGATTTAATTTGATTTCGACTCCATACATATATATATATGTATATGTATATATATATATACATATATATATTGTATATTTATATATATATATATATACATATACATATGTATATTAATATATAGTCTAATATAAAGTTATCTATAAAATGTTGATCGACTCGAGACATTGTTACAAAGTCAAACAAAAGTTTCATAAATATAATCTCTTTAATATATCATTATCCATTCAATATTAATAAATTCTAGAATTATTGATATTTTAATTGTAGTGGAAAACACATTTTAATACAGCGGATTCAGAATAAATCAAATTATAACCCAAGATAAGATCAAGGTAGTGGCAAAGTTTTCTCCTCTTTTCTCCCTTCCCCTTGCTATCAAGCTCACTCATACTGCATTTGTACTACTGTCAAAATGCATTTATATATTCCGCGTAGAGATACGTCGTAGTAAATATTATATGATCATCATAAAATAACGCTTCTAACATGCTTCCTACATTGTTGCATTATATAATGTCTCCTACACTTTTATAAAACATGCTAGAATATTAGCAGTCTCACTTTGTGTGAGAGAGAAGTTTACAATGTTAAGAAATACAATATATTTGAGGCACACAAGCAATATTTCTCGTTATCAAAATTAATTATAGAGATAATTTAATAATAGATTATAATAATAATACCAATAATAAAATTTAATTAATCGAGCTTATACTGACAATTAATTAATAAATATATCAGAAGCAATTCGAGAGGTGGAGAAACAATTGAAATCTCTAAATACAACAAGAGTAAAATTTGCCAATGTGGTACACTTTCGCGTCGTCTCTTTGGAAGTCTACGAACGTTTTGAACACTCTGAGAAGGCCGCGGCGATGAATCGAGGCCACAAGGCGCGAACAAGTGCGCAAGAGAATCAATTCATCGAACGTGAAACGTGGCTGTTTGCACAGGACCTGCGTGCATGATAGCCTACCGATTTATGCATCTCTCGAGGCGCTATTAAATTGGCGAACTATGTGTTTTCCCCATTCCATTCTGACGGCGCTATTTACATTTGGCGATTGCTTAATCCGATATAATCGAGCGCGCGTTTTCTAGTGAAGTAAAAAGGGAGAAGACAAGACGCCGGTCCGGTAAAAAACGGAGGATCTTTAAAATTATCGTCCTTGCATGACGTCATTATCACAAACAAATCATTCATGGACACACATCTTCCAAATTCGCCATGTGTTTTCTTTCTTTTTTATGACAGACTCTTCGAATCACTCGCAGGTCATGATGTATGATAATTTTACGATATGTTTGACGTGCGTACGAATTGAATTACAATTCAAAAGCAACAAAACATTTCCATCGCGAATGTTACATATCATATATATGTATATATAATGATTTATTGCAATTCTATATTAACCCTCTCCCCCTTTTTATACATTAATAATTATTATTTTTAAATGTAAAAATCTAAAGAAATATCCACTTAAGAAATATCCATTTAAATTTACATTCAGTAAAAATAAATGTATAATTTTCTTGCTTATAGTGCTTCTATCGGAAAAGACAAGTTGATGGTTACTTGCTAATTCGTGATATTATCGCATCTTAGGATAAGTATGTAAAACTTATTTTTGACAATTTTCCCGTTTTTACATTCATGGGGATTTTCTCGAAAAATAGAAGAAATTAACTGAATATGCATAACTTTTGCGATCCATACACTGCAAATTAAATGATATGCCTTTACTTAATGTTTAACTCGATAAAATATTTTACCAGTTAGTCCTAATAATAACAATTACCTATCCTTTTTTTTCAATTTGATCTGTCTTACGTATAATTGGAAATTAATAACACGATTCGAAAAGCACAAAAAACCGCAAACAAAAAACTTTATTCGAAGAAGTATCATTTAAAGTCATATATCGATTGGCTAGAAAATTCAGCAGTTGCTACATTACGTGTTACATCATCACGATCGATGCCATCGATCGTCACGAGAAATCAAAGAGAGAGATTGTGAACGTGCACAATACTTGAAGCGCGAATACTTTTCTCGATGGATTAAATCGATCGATCAGACGGCATCATGCGTCCTTAAAAGACTTGCAAGAAAGATAAACTGGTCTGTAACGGTAATCTAAATTCGTGACTGTTTTCTGTCATCTATTATTGATCGTCAAAAAACGATGCAGCAATTAAAAAATTTCACCGATCATTTTAATTGCCGCTATCGCTCTTTAACGCAGTAAAAAATAGATGATCCTTTTAACGCATGCAGAGAACGATAACTGTTCTCATCACGAGCGTAATCATATTCATCGGTATGACTTAACTGATGCGGGACTTGTTTAATATTGTGCAATATCCAACAACGTTACAGTAATTGAATTGAAATCAACAACATAATTTTTTTTCTTATCCTTCGAATCTTGTCGAAAAAGAAAAACGAGAGGGAACTTTTTACGACTTCAGCCTTCGACACGAGTTTCTATACGCGGGTGTCTTCCTCTCATCACCAGGGTCAGAGATGACACCGAGTCATTCGGTACACACAGAGACGACATGAAAGGTCCTTGCAAAAAGAAAAAGTGCCACCGAGCTATGCGTTGCTCGTTCGGCATGCATGCGTGAGAAATGCGCGATGCTCGAGCATGCAAATTCATGCGGCCGCATCGCAAACTTTCGCACAGATTGATATTTGTCAATATTAATTATACAGCGTGCGCGCTTTTCCCCTAATCTTTTATCCACGTAGATCAACAAAATCTTTTCAAAATGTCTAGCAAAATATATTTAAATAAATTTTACTCTCTTCGTAAGAATTTATTATGATATATGCGTACTTTGTAATTAATATTTATCATAAAGTAATTTGATTTTTTTATATTAATAACATAATTTTTAATACGCTCGTGTAACATATCAGAATAACTAAATATCTGTCCAGTTATAGATTTGGATGAAAACGTCGTATAAAATAAATAAGATAAAGTAATTTAAAAAATGAGTTTCTTCGACAGAAATTATATGTTTATTATTTTTGCTCCTGCTTGTTTATAATTGAGCAAATATAAATTAATAATTTTTTTGAATAATTTATCCTGATTCTTATTTATTTTAAAAAAACTGCGTACAATTTAAAGTTTATTATTTAAACTAAAACTTAGTAGCATATCAATATAGAATTTCGTATCCGCGATACGTTATGTATAAATAAATATTCGTTTATGTATTACGTTCGGTCGTGGAAAGATTACGCATTATATTTGCACGTGTAAGGCTCAGCTGCTTGCATGCGTTGGCAATATGCATTATTGGTCGCGTCAGCGCATTGTTCCACCTATTAAATTAGGCTAATGTTGATTACAAACGACGCTCCGTCGGATTTAATTTTCTCGACAACAGATTCGTTGATACTTTTTAACGATTTCGCCGCGAATAACTATGGAAAATAATGCTGTTAGAAGTTCAGATCAATATAAAAATGACTTTTACGTCACGCCACGATCCCACCATAGTATCGTATGAAGTATGACTAAACGCAGCGCATCACGGAATAATGCACATGAAGAATAATTATATTAATTTTTCAACCATGCGAGTCGTAATTATATTCGCATCATACTAATGCCCAAAGCGCTTCTCAAACACGATATAGAATACAGAATATATCCCATTCACTCTCTATGAGAAATTAATTTTCATATCTGCGTTTTCATTCCGGTACAATTTAATTTCCACCATATCTCCACGCACAATCGCAAACTAAACATAGCAATTATATTTATATGTACACTATATCCTACGTATAACGAGATTAGATCAAATACACTTTTTCTTTTGGTTCTTTACTATAAAATAGACAAAATTAATCTGTCAAAAATAAAATAAGATCGTCCAGAACAATCTCTAACAAAGATCTAAAATCTAGTGCACGAATAACCATTTGGAAATCTGTCATACAAATAAAAATTGCCGATTAATTGGTAGCATGTGATTTTATACGAACTCCTACGCACGTGCTCCCTCGATAATTCTATCGATGTATCGCTAACGCCAATCGCTCGTATATTCGCTTCAAGACTTTATTGCATCTGCATGTGTATTCGCGTATGCAACAGCTATACCGAGACGCGAGACAAATGCACGCACGTGGCCGTACACACAACGCACGGATACTATATTCACTACGGTTTAGAAAGTCCGCAAAACGATCGGCTCGCAAACGTTACAACCGTTTCACAACGAATCATCGAGTAAGGTGTGCCCGTATCGAGAGGTGTACGGTCTTCACGTATAGAAGAAACATAATAAATAAATAAGGCACAAAGATCTTCAATGCGAAAATCTTTAATCTATTATGCACTGATGTTGGCTAGTGATCAGTGCTACATTTGATCCGCAGATGCCTGCAGCAAGATAACTGTCATTATTAGCACTTCTGCTGAGAAATGTGTAAAACTAACTGTAAATATAATAACCGTTACAAGATTTGTGTGCCGCCTATACTAATATGCGCTAAAGCATATATACTTAAAGTACCAAATCTCGATTACCATCGCAATATTAACAAATGACTAAAATTATCTCTTTGACGACAAGTGTCATGAAAAAAAAATATATATGTATTTTTTATGACATTTGTCGTCAAAGAGATAACTTTAGTCATTTGTTAATATTGCGATGGTAATCGAGATTTGGTGTTTAAGTATATATGCTTTAGCGTATATAGTAGGCAGCATTTATCTCTACGATCTCTCACAATAAACTTAATTTAATTTTATATTAAATTAAATTAAATTAAATAATTTAATTTAATTTTATATTAAAAATATTTCTCTATTTCTCTATTTTATAAGCAGAATAAAGTTCTTTCTTTTAAAGAAAGAAAAGTATAAAATTACTTTTAATTAAAGAATAATTAAAAAATAAAGACAGATTCTCTCTGTTTTCTAACAAAGTTCTCTTTTTTTTAACTCTTTTATTCATTACTTTTTAATTTAATTAAAAATTAATTTTATTTTTATGAAGAGTCCATAATTTTATTTTTTATGAAGAGACGGCATAAAGACTAACGATATAGAAAATATGCAGCTAGTATATTAATTATTATATTTGTATGCAACAGTAACCGAAAAATCTCTATCAAAAGAGTATACAACAATTCGAAGTAATAATTTATTCGCGAAATAAGTTATAATAAATTCTGTAGTCGATGTTTGTCGTCGTACGTATTATTTATTACTTATTAATTGTTACCATATGTTGCTGGATTAAAGAGCACACAAAATCTACAATGTCGCCATGCATTTCGAAATTAAACCTTTGTAGTTGTGTAAATTTAATAATTGCTACAATAATTTGCATCATTCCTGGATTTCGAATGCAAAGGAAATGAATTTTGATATCCGGTTATCAATGATATATATATACACGAGTATAATTTTGTATTATATTTCGGCGAACTTGCATGGAATGTCAAATAAACCGGAAAACGTAATGTTATCTCCACTCCTTCACTACGTCTTTAAGCGCATACGGCACAATTTTATGTCGCACTTGACGGTCATAAATGTCTTAACGATTCCTTGTGCCTTTTGAACATTATCGTTAAAGATTTCGTTACATGCTCTTCGTTATGCCTGGCGCGTATAAACGAAAAAAAAGAGAAATAAAAAAAAACAGAGACTATTCGGACTATTCGACGATATGATTTCTTCCAAAAGGAAGATAAATTGTTATTATTCAACGTCGCTGAACGCTGAAAGTCTTTACCCGGGTGATTATGAGGAACGAGTGTTCAAAAACAGGAAGACCTACACATACATATGCGGTGTGATTATATATGTACTATGACTCTAAATTCTGACTTGTAAAAGATCGCCTATTACGCGAGAGATCATTAGATGCTCTCGTAACTTCATTCTGTCTCATTACATTACCGCGCATCATAGCGCATATCATATAGTCTCCCGTGCGATTTATAAAATATTTAATTATTCTTATCGTTTTAATTAGCCTGGCCACCTTGTCGCTCGATATTACACAGCCACAACCGCATAATACAAATAGAAGTAATTAGTCACGTTGAATTTGTTAGCGCAATTGGCCTTTCTGTTGATATTTATACGCAAACAAATGCTATAAATCATTTTAATGTGATTATGAGATCAATATAAAATAAAGTAATATAGCAAGTGTGTGTAATGTAATCGAAAAAAAAAATATATATATTTTTTTTTTATTATAGCTTGTCCATGTTTTTATTCAAAATTTACTAATTAGGGAAGGACAAGAATCTTGAATATTCTAAAAAATTTTATTTTATATGCAAGAAGATATTTTGATAATTAATATATTCTTTTACGTATAATCCTGCGTATGTTTGTAATATATGTTGTTTGAAATTATCTTATATTTTATTATGTATTTCATCATAGATAAGAGTATAATTGATATTAATTAATTGCAGCAATAAAGATCATGACAATGAGACAATTAATTTTCTCGTTCTTGCGATGTGCAAGACATTTAAATTTTTTCATTCTAATTCTACATATCAAAAAAACTTTGCTTAGTAGATACAAAGTGCAAAACTATTGCGGAAAACACTTTGAGTAATGTGCTGCAAAGAAGAATTCAGTGCTTACACCTGCAAGTATAGCAGTCTTCTATCTGAAATTTCTGCAAAATATGTCACACTAAAGTAAATGAATATTATTTAAAAAGAATCGTCAGAGCTGCATTCGAATAAAATATTGATGAAACCGCGAGCAAATCAAAAATTAAATAATACATAATACTCTCTGCAATTTATCTTTCGTGCAAAACTTTAGACATAATTATAATTAAAGTCACAATTGATATAATCGATTTTAACTATAACAAAGAACATCGAAATATGCAATCAGACAGATTGAAAGATATTTCATTGAATGTCTTATAATATATATCAGACGAATATTTCTTAATTACATAAACAAGCATACTGTGAATATATATTCGAGCGATCATCTGCAAGTCATGTGCAACGCGTACCTCTCTATAGATGCATCAGATATTCACATGAAAGCATTTGCGAACACTTATGAATATTTAATACAATACGAAAACCACTTTTTTATATTAAATATATACATATGAAAGACTCTATTCTCCATTAAAGCGAACGATTGATGAGATAGCTTGTATCTCAAAGAGATTAAATCAATTTTCTTGTTATAAAAAATTTGCAGAAATGTATACCTATACACATTGCAGCACCTTTTTGATGACAAATATATCTCTACTTTAATTTTATAATGTATAGTCAATATTTAATGTTTAAATTATTGTAACTGCAATACAAGTGTACATATGTACGACTTATATCAATGTTTACAATGTAAACATTACATAAGCGTAAAAGTTCTTTTAAATAGTCATGAATAAGTGTCTGTGTGTGCAATAATATTAAAAATAACATAATATAAATTATGCAATTCGACATAAATATCGCCGTGCTATGCCTTTGTAAAAAGTAAAAAGAATTGATCTATCCATTATCAAAAGTCTATCCCGAAACAATAATACAGAATAAGCGTAATAACTATATCGCGTTTCTTTCATAGTATTGAATATATGTGCTATATCTTGAAGCAATCGTAACTCTACATCATGGAACACGTCCAGTGTCACCGACTGCTTGTAGCGAGCGAACATAACGATGCGTGCATATAAACCGTCCAAGGTATAAAACTACAAGCATACGAATTCCTTCTCTGACTGCAAATCGAACAGATCTTTTTAACGCTATAAAATGCACGAAAAACTTATTATTTATTTGTATTATTTACAATATTTTCACGCTTATAAGAAATGGAATATGAAGTAAATCGTTTTACTAATGTCGCGTTCATACAATGATCGCGTTATATACTAATGTTCTTTTTCAGAGAAGACCATTTTTTATCACTGTTTACAAATAAAATATCTTGAAAGGTCGTATACCCGAGAGTCGCAAATCGTGATTTCATGTATATTTCTCCATCTTTTTCTATATTCAAACCCCTGTATATTGCTGTTCTGTTATGCAAATGCCTCATTTGCTCTTTTTACATTTAACAAGTTGAAAAAGCTATACCAAAACGTAAATAACTCTTCACTCGTAAGCAAGCCTTGCGAATTGATCGTAATTTTCGTAAGAGTGACCCAGACATGTAAAATAACATTATCATTGCGTTGTGCGATTTAGTTAACGCGAAATGTTTTAATAACCTGATTTTGCATTCATGCTAATTATACATATTTAATAATAGATACATGTTATCTATTCGTATTCTCATTTTCTATCGCGATGTTTCGATCCCCACTCTGACATCTTTACTTTCTAAAGACGAGGTAGGAGCATTATCTCTTGTCCGGTTAAAATGACTCGTTGGTAGCGACCAACGAGTCTTTGGTGCGTGTGGTGCGCGATGATGCGTACGAAGGGTTCGCCGCGGCTGGCAATAAACCACCCTCTTAGCAAGCAACTCCATAGACTTCCCGCCACGATACTCACGTCTTAGCAGATCGATCGTTCGAATCAGCGACGATCTCGCGCGTCCCTTCGTCTCGGTGAACAGAAAGACAGGTGGTTGATTCCCGCGACGGGTTGTTCTATCGACGTAGCGGTAGGTAGAAACCTCTACGTTGACAGCCGTGGCTACCCCCGCCGTTCTCGCGACGTCGAGAATTTTCAAATCAATTCGATCTTCGGATGATCGAATTTTTTTTTCCGTGCACTTCGATCTTTCGATGCGTCCGTGTATGTATCAAAGACGAATCGCGCGTGTTCGCGAGAACGCGTCGTAGGATGAAAATCTGCCTCTGGAGAACGCGTCCGAACAGTTCGGGGGTTCGGAGACAACTAAACCTGCCTGACTGCCGGCGGACTTTGGAATCGGCGAACGGTTCGGTTCTCGGTTCGCCGACTCTCGGCTTCGCGGATTCGTACGCGCGAGTCGCGGTCGTCGTTTTCTCTCTATACACAAGGTACACGGTGCGTCTTTACTTGCTCCTCCCCCACCTTCCTATTCACCTTCTTCTCCTACCCCTTTCCACCACCTGAAAACCTCTCTCTTGTTCGTGCTGTTTCTTCTGTGTCACTGGCCGTGTCGCCGGGCGAACAGGTAGTCCCGTGAAGCACGCATGCACGTGCGTTTTAAATTTTGCACAAACGCACGAGACCAACTCGCGACGCCTCTCTCTCTCCCTCTCCCTCCCTTCTCTCAAATCGTGTATAATTGATATATTTTCCCCCATCAATTTCCTTATCCATCATCAACTCCCTCCTTCCTCCCACATACGCGTCACGATTTTATAATTTTAATATATACCTTCAAACTTTAGATCACAATTAGATGTCAATAGTTTAGATTTAATAATGTTACAAGATTTTCCAAAAGCCACACTTAATATAAAACCGCCTTTTCAAAAATAAATTGTTTAATGAATTTTAAGCAGCATTTTTTCCGCAATAATTTTGCAAGGAATGCATTGATGATTTGGATATGAAAAAAATTATATCACTCTAAGAAATAAAAATCTTTTTGAAAAAGTTACTTAAATCATACTCTTCATCTATTTGAGAAATGTGCAAAGAGAATATCTCTTTATATTCACTTCGTACATCATGAATAATATCTATAATTATTACAGATTTTTTTCGGAAATACAATACTAACAATCTTTTTAGATTTAATCTTCGTTCAAATTTAATCTTCAAAACTATTAAATATAAAATCTCCTAGCGATAAAGAGCCGTAAATAAAATTTTTGTGTAAATAAAATGTATGTAAAATTAATCAAGAGACTACGCAATGCAATTTATTTATAGACCTGAAGTTTAAGTTAAAGAAATTATTTCCAATATAATTTTACTATTTTATAATTATTGATGTACCTCGGTAACGAAACAACTGTCATTTTTCTCAATTTAAATTCTGTGAAACACAACTTTGAAAAAGTACACAAGCTTTACAGCACTCAATATATTTAATATAATAGAGAAACAAATGTATATTAATTTTTATGTACAATTGTACATTGTAATATTTATGTACAATGTATCATTGTAATATTAAATGCATTTAAAATGATCAACAAAAGTTCAGAAATAAGACATTTAGTTATTGTAACGCATAAATTTACGAATAAATTTTGCAACGAATCTATTTTCGCAAACGTCATTATACGAAATATCAAGCGAAAAATAATAATAACTAAGAAATAATAAGTCGCGAGATAGAGGATTAGATATATATTTCAATCACATTAAACCACTTGAATGTGAAGTTTATTGTCGCGCTAATTTCAAAGAAAAGATAAGCTTCTATTAATAATTATTATACAACATAGATTATACTTTAATGAAAAAAGCGGAAGAAAATAATGAAAGTTCTGCAGTGATAGAATAACTGTGTTTCACGTGTTACTGGGTCACTGTGTTTTCCCGCAATAGAAGATTTTTTTTTCCTTAGTATGTAGATTACTTTCGACAAAGCAAGCAGCCAACATGACAGAAAACATCGTTTGAGTGTGTCATCAATAAATAATTAAAATCATCAAGCCGCGTATTAAAGTGCTCGGCTAATTTTAGCACATTACATGTACATTATCGCGTTGCATGACTATAAGATATAATGATAAAAATAATAAAGACGTTTCAATAATTAAAATGTCCGAGATAATCTCGTAATGATATATTTAGAATTTCTAGAGATTGAAATTCTAGGAACTAAAATATATTTAAAAATACGTGACGTAGTTAGACAGATTTTCATACCCAATTTTTTTCCATTTATATGATTTATTTAAAGTTAAATTAATTTAAAGTTATAAATATTGTTTGTTTATAATTCATTTGTTAGAAGTCATTGATTACTGAAGGAATAGCTGTACTGGACACTATATAAAGAATGTCTGAAGATTTATCTAGTTAATTTACCAACCTTCGACTGAAGAAAACCTGAGTAAAAGTTCCTGCTTAAGAGAGAATTTTAAGAATACTAACTGAGAGTACTTGAAGTATTATATATAGTATAGTACAAGCATCTGTGTCTAACGGCTCATACTGGCCTGAACATCCTGACTTCGATTTTTCTAAGAAAACAATATTTTCTCTTTTTTAATTTTATTTTTATATATAATTTTAATTTAATTTTCTTTTTTATATTTGAAGTTATTTAGAAATGTCCTCTTTTTTTCTTAATACAGATATCTATATAAAATGTTCAAATTAAATCTATCGTCAAATGGTCAAAATAATTTAGGAAATTTTCCTCAATTTTTTTGTATTCTTATTTTTTGTTTTGTGTATCAAAAATGAAATTAAACGTTCATTAAAATTGGAAATCAAGTTACAAGTTTTATCGACAAAGTGACATTAAATAAAAAGATTGGATGGCATATGTCACCCAGGTATCTAAAATTGCTTCAAAATTAAAACACTTCTGAAGATAGTACGAATATAAATATAAATGGTTTTGTGTCACAAGAATCGAAATGACAAAAATTACTGAAATGGAGAATTATGCACTTATTGACTTGATAGTACGATATATTAATACTCGAAGCGAAAAAACATACCAGTGTCTCGAAAACGGAATGACAAGTCACGAACTGCCCCTAACTGGTCGTCTCGAGAGAACTAAAGTTCACCGGTTCCTATTCACACATCGACACTTTTAACTTGTTTCTTTAGTTAGTACATAGTTCGCGAAAAGAGCTTTCCCGTTATCAATGATACTGCGACATAAGCACGCTTCAAAAATTGCACTCACCGGTTGCACCGCAATATATTGTAACCACGCGAACACTCGGAGTGTCCACTCATACGCGATAGTACTTGAAGATTATTTCATGAAGTCGTACGAAGTGACCTATGGCATCAAGTAGTCTGGTAAGATGTTATCCTTCTACTTTCTACTATGCGCGAGATAAGATTGTTAAGAGAGGGCGATATGACACACACGTATATATCAAGCAATAATTAAAATGATATAATAATATGTAAGGCTTTTCTCTGTAAATAAATCGAGAAAAGAATAAAAATAATTACAATAAAAATGAAAAGATTGCGCGCGCGCTGCTCGATTAAAAATCTATATTCTGATATTTTATTAAGTCAGCGAACAGACGCGTTTTTGCCCAACATATTGTACTCTGAACAAGGTAATAATATTTCCGGCATCCAATAAACTTTTTTAGTAATAAATTCTCTCTAACAGATAAAAGATTTATAATTATATGACGCAATCTTTCAAATATGATGTTAACATGTATTTTGTATTCAATAGCTGCTCAGTCGCATATCATTACTCATTATTTTCTAATAGTTTCGTAACTTCTTCCTAAACATAGTGATCAACTATCGCGATTATTATCTCTTACTATGTAGTTATTATTCAATTACGTGACTACAAGTATCATACTTTCTCATTTCAGTCAGATAAGAATTATATATAATGTATATTGAAAAAAGAATATTGATATTTTACATTCTCTTTTATACTTATGAAACTTATTGCTAATTTATATTAACGTCCACATACCTAAGCGAAATCAGAAGAACATATTGGAAAGAACAGAAACTGACTCTTCGCCGGACATGTGAATCAATCGAATGCCATCGGTTTTTTCCACGAGTCTCGACAATAATCGATATTGGTGTACTGTGTTTAAACGCAAGGTGAAAGAGTCTTACTTATTTCAGATGCCAGCTACGTACGCATACATCACTTCTCCTTGATTTGTCGTCTTTCTTTGTTCTTTTTTAGTAGCTGCTACCATGGCATCGTTACTACATCTTTAATTTTAATTGATCTAATGCAATCGCGCACGCTGTTCGTTATTGCGTATTTTTTAATTCCTAGTATTCACAGTATTTTTAATGCTAAAATGTATAATAAATGCAACAAAAGAAAAAATTTGAAATAAAATACACAAAATTATATAGAGTTTAAAAAAATTTCTTTTATCAATATTTAGAATTAATTTATTAATATTCGCGCATTGTTTTTATCTCCATATTATAACATAATATGTATAATTTTTTAATTATATCAAATTGTTATCTTTTTTATCATAAAAAATAATATTAAGTTCTATAATTATGAAAGACATGATCGAATAGTTTTCAATTGATATTTCTTCACGGATTATTCTAACTCGTATCAATTCGTCTCATAATTCGAAGGCAATCTATTCTAAAAGCAATTCTTATCTTGAAAATCAGCGTAACTGACGACTTTCACCGAGCGAAGCCGAAACAGAGTAAACTCTATTCTTTCGCGGCTCTAATTGCCGCGTGCGATCAAGCGAATAATACTTTCTCCACGACACATTTTCCAGGACGATTGTCAAGAGAATACGCAAAATTTTCGAACTAATGTCTATCTATCTGCTTATTTATCGAGTGCATTAATTTCGCCACTGTTGTCGTCGTTAAGGTTGGCATCGTGACTAGTAGAGTGTCGTCACGTCAATGTCACAGCGCAAACAAATCGTAAAAAGTATCATCATTTCTAACCGATCCGCTGCTTAAACAAGCTGCCGTCTGAGAATTATCTCGAGTTTATCAGTAGTCAGTTGTAAGTCAGTCCTGGAAGGATAAGGGTTTAATGAGCGAATTGTATCCGAGAAATTTTGCATGAATAACAAAGTCACCTGTCGGCTGAATCATATTTCTCATTGTTAATCATGCAACCAAATATGTATCTGTAGCTTAGTAATCGGCAGTCCTTGAGATGCAATTTTTAAACAGGATTTGATGGTCCCTACTGGGAATGGGATTGTAAAGGTTGATGCCTGATAAATATCTGAATATTCTTGTGGTAAATTTTGAGCAGACAGATTCGTCACTTGCATATTATTATATGTATATCCGGTGTATTATCGATTGATTTAGTTGGATGATTCAACTCTCTCATTTTATTTAATTCATTGAGTAAATTATGGTGAGAAAAAATGTGATGCGTTTCTATATGTTTATAACTTCAGCGATTAATTTGAAATGCTGCACTCTATAAGCAATCAACGGTCAGAACATATTGTAGCGTAAAAGTTTATACAACATTCTCATATTTAGAAATGTATCACGTTATATCTCAATGATAAATCGTCTCTCGTTGCATGTTCGATTTTATCTTTTTTACGACGGATTTACCATTCGACGAAGTAACAAGACACTTGACGAGTTATCAAACAATAGCTGCGTGCCAATAATGAGAGACAACGCGGCACGGGACTGTAGCCACGTGCAACAGCCGTGCAAAACTAGTCGCATCGTTACACTCGTCTGATTTGTGAATAAGCTTTATGAAAGAAAGATGCAAATTATTTCAAGTAAAAAATTATTTACAATGCACTTTAAAGCATCTTAAAAACATCTCTTATTCACAAGGCATATTAATTACAACTACTCGGCAAATGAGATCGCTATTTACTAATTTATTGATACCAGAATTAACTGTTTTGTTATGGCTTGAGATTGGAATGTTATTATTTTGAAATATACAAATTCAACGTTCAAGACAAACGACTGATTTTTGAACAAGTCACAGAGATGTATAATAGTTCAATTAATTGACAAAACTTTCAACTGTTAAATAGATCGATTAATCGAAATATACGTTAATAATGGAAGAGTAATTATTTCCTTTTCTAATGTGCGCTCAAACTGAGAAATGTAATTGACAGGCGCATGTTTAAGAAGCAAACATCTCGCATGTGTTATTTAGGCGAAATGTGATACATATGGAAATGAATGTTAAACAAAAACACAGTTGTAATTAAAATGCGGCGCGCTGCACGATTGTAATTCAAATGTAACGAAACGAAGCGAGCTTATTTTGTCGTCTCTATATTATCATGCGCTAATTTTCTCCTCTAAAATATGAGATATTTGCGTTTTTACATCGCCTCGAAAAGTAAATATAAAAAGTAAGAAATCTACACACTTGATTCCAGTGCAAAACTGCTTTTATCAGCGATAAGAAGACGCGACATATATGGACTAAGACAATAATTAGTGATAAAGGTCAAGGATCTCCTTGATGCACCTGACACAATATACAATCAAAAAGATTGTAAAAATTTAAATATATATATATATATTTAAATTTTAATATATATATATATTAATATATTATATATATTAAAAAATTTAAGTATATTATAAAATTATAACTATATTATATATATATATATATATATATATATATATAATTTCAAGGTAGAACAATATTTCATTTTCATGTTAGTTTTATATTTAAAAACGCTACTAAACCGCATACGGTTACTGATTTAATCCCCGGCGAAATAAACAAACATTTCGATTCGAATAATAAATATGAGAGTGTGAATGGCTTTCCATTGACGATTATCTGTACATAAAAGATATATCGCGTGTCGCGCGTCAAAATTGTGTGAATAATACCTAATTATCGCTATCTTATGTGTAGATATTATCGGGCTAAAAAAAAAAATTATCGCGATTCCTTATTATGCTAATACGAATAAAATTAGAGTTTTCGTCATGATAATCAAACAGTAGTAAAAATATATATAATCATCGATCATCAAACATATAAAATAAAAAGTTTCCATTATTACATAAAATCATCATAATTACACACACACATATACAAATATGCTTGTTATTAAGATTTTAAAAGACAATATATATGTTTGTTTCAGCTGTTTAAGCTGTTAAATTCACTAACAGTTATCAAAATTCTCAATCAAATTTTTTATATATTTTCTGTAATACGATCGTCACATATCTCTCTTTTGTTCGATACAATTAGTTCATTCCAGTATAATCCAGTTGAAAATTTTATTGTAATTACCGCGTGTCCCGACCTCGCAAAATGTATGACGTAAAATCCATGACTGGCGATAATCCCGTTATTTTGACTGATGTATAAACTTTCACGTTCTCTTGAGCGCACATTCCGTCAAATTTTATATTCGATTAAAGTTGATCAAAAGTTCGAGTAACGGAAATGCACTTAAAATCGAAAGTAATAATATAATGTTATAATAATCGATTGTAACGAAATCGATTAATACTAGAACAACGAATTTTGTGAGTAATGTTTTTGAAAAAAGATTATGTGTGTGTTGTGTCAAAAAAACTAAAACCAGTTCGATATTGCATAATTACGTACAGATGTGTCTGAATAAAAATAATGACACATCCTTTATCTATTTATATGAATACAAATAGGATTATCAGAAAGAGATGATGAGTTGATAGTCAAAGTAAGTTTATCAAAACTTGATCATATTAATGCAGAGACTAGTTATAATATATTATGATATTTTATCAATGATACGAAAATTTAGTCATAAGTTTGGAAAGTTAGTCGTAAGTTATTTTAGCATTCAATTAAGATATAATAATTTTATAATGTGAAACGTCAATTGCTTCAACGTCACATCATGTCAAGTATTATTCCGACAACACGTGCGGGCCAGACTATTACGTGGTATATGATAACATAATCAGGTGCGTCAAAAGCAGACATTGAAGAAATGCGGTTATAATATTTGAACAGACGCGATCAGAGAATGAATCGTGTAATATAAATATCGCTCAATTAACAAAAAGTATATATCGCAGTTTAAATAGAACATAATAAATACTATTCACAGTACGATGAATTATCCGAAATCGTATTTTCGAGAACGAAACTGGTTCAAACGAGAGAATTGAAGCATAAAATCGAATACGCGTTACTTTCGATTTTGCGTTTTAACTCAAAGAGATACATCTAACAGAAATAATAAAATTGAGTTGTATATCTGATGTTTGTCGAGCTATAAGAAACGAACAAAATAACTCATTTAAAATTTTCTGCAAACGGTATAAAATAATATAAAATTGTGTGCAGTTTATAATATTTTTAAGAAAAAAGAAAGCGAGAGAGAGAGAGAGAGAGAGAGAGAGAGAGAGAGAGAGAGAGAGAGAGAAAGAGAGAAAATTAGAGACAATAATCTAATTAAAATATATAATTTAATAATAACAAAGAAGCTTTCTTAAATTTGATGTTAAGTAGTCGCGATTGAAAATCAAATGCAATTGCCAATCCCCATATATTATATATAATCACTTTTAATAATTATATCGTTCTCATAATTCATAAAATTATAATCACATATGTTCTTTAAAATTTTTTAAATTCTTACTAGCGATAGCCTATTTCTTAAAAAATATTTTGTTTATTAAATACATATATTAAATATATTAATTATGAAACAGAGATCGCTTTACTACTTTGCTATTAATCTTTGTGCTTTTAATTTTCATTAAAATTAAATTATAATTGCATATGTATTTCAAAAAGTTCTAAGTATACACACACATGTATTATCGGATTACAAAAGATTTTCCTATTGTGTTTTTCAAACTTTGATAACACTTTTTGACGTCAATCTTTAATTGCGAGTGCTGATATCATCATATATACCTGGAAAACGAATAATCTGATCAAATCTTTTTTAGTAGGAAGTTTCCAATAAGCAAATTTACTCGCGTCAAGAAAATCATTAGGAAAGTTTACAAAATCAACGCGAGATGAACATTCAAATATTCATACTAAATTATTCGTCATAATTTGCATCAATACCAATATTTTCCTCCGATTATTAGAGTCTAATTATCAGTGATGCGTTAACAGCCATCGAGAAGAACGACATTGTGTCGAGAGAGAGAGAGAGAGAGAGAGAGAGAGAGAGAAAAAAGAGAGATAGAGCTCGTTTTATTACCGTTTACATATAATGACGATGTAACATGTTCCTGGTAGTGAATAACATATATCAGTATGTTTTTCATGCGTCATATTCTCGAATGGTAATTTCTCACGTTTCTGTATTGTTTTCTATATTGCTTCCTAAAGAAGAAAGATTTATCACTTCTCATGTGTTTTTCTATGTTTCATTGGAAAGAAAGATTAAAGGACAAATGTACAAATTTGTTACATAGAATGTTTCATTTTCGTTAGTAACAACTACAAATGTAATTGTTACACAGAATGTTTCACGCTATCCTTTACTATATACCATTATTTTTAACTACGAATTCTTCGATCAATTTGTAGTTGAGATATTCTCAGAGAAAATATCAAGGAATCTCAAATAATTAGGAAATAAAAATTTTTCTAGAAAACTAAGGATAATAAGATAAGAATAGAATCTCATATACTTTAATTAATTTCAAATGAACTTCAACGGAATTTAAGACTTAAACACGCACACAGAGATATGTAATACTAAAAATTATAAAATTGTGATAAATAAAATCAATTTTCTGTTGATGAGAGAAGGATAATATTTACTATACATTCATCAAAATTCTATCATTATAAAAAAATGTAAGATACACATATATATATATATATATATATATATATATATATATATATATATAAGTACATTGTATATATTAATTCTGGTTTAATTTCGAATAATGAGGCGTCAATCTGTTGCGCCATTTATAAAGATTTGCTCAGAAGATGTATACTCTTCGCGCAATAACACATTTATTGATAATGTAATATTTATCGAAGGTAAATTACAAGAATTTTGATTTTGCACGTTGTGTGATATTTATTCCTGTGTGACATATATATTTTTATCTTTGTGTGGGCGAAGAAAGATCAAATTCGCGTAAAGAATTGTTCCAAAATATATGGTTTTATATCGATATATTTTGCAAATGTAAGCTATAATTAAAAAAGTTTTATATTTAACTCCGACGTAACTTGCTCATTTAATACTTACACAAGAATAGTAATTAGCGATAATAATGTATTCATACTTCATTAACTTATTGTACCGGCCATAATGTAGTTAATCGATTTACTAGTGATAGTTCAGGCAAATCTATTATACGATGTGGTAACAAATGTTCGTAATGCGCCAATTACTTTCCGAGTTTCTAAAAAAATTTACGGCGTATTTCCGGTCGCGCAAATCGGGCGGAAGGATCTCTCGTGATCGCTACCGAGGATCGAAGTACTCTAACCACGACTTCCGATATGTTGTGTAATCCCGATTTATATATGCTTCGACGTCACGTGGACGAGGAAAATCTATGCAAAGTGTATGTGATCGGCCAATCGGCGGAACTTGTCACTTTTACTGTTCGTGATGCAACGCGTTTCATGTTATCACTCGTTGTTTGACCGGAAGTATTATAGTTTATACCGGAAATTCATCCGCATAAATTTTTCTGATATACCTTGCTATTACTATTGTAAACACAAAGTTGCTGTCGCGAATATAGCGACGAATAACACGCGAGATTATAATGGATATTCTGATAATATCATAGTTTAATGACTCGATATTTGTAATTATATTAAAAGACATATATATATGTATTTATATGTATATATATATATATATATATATATATATATATATATATATATAAGTCTATTTGTGTATATAAAGACAAAATAAGTTTTCTCAGCTATATTTACATTGCATTATCCATATATAAATATAGAAAATATCATAATAAAAATTTTAGTTAACAAACGTTTTATTTGAAAAATAGACCCTCCACCTATTCGTTATAGAAATTTATTGTTGGGGAAGATAAAAATCTGTAAATAAATATTTCATAATCGAACGATCACGTACGCTATGCTCATATGTAGTAAGCTTATAATGAGCGTACATGCACAAAGGACATGCGAATAGAAATTTGCATCTGTTGTATCTTTGTATATTGTCATGAATCTGCATGTATTGTGCGTACATATCTCGGTGTGTCGAGAAAACTGTCAGATCGTTATGAATAGGCGACAATGACTCACGCAAGCGTCAATGAACATCATACGGCGAGACGATGACAAATGTCATTTCCCTCTTTACGGAAAAAGCGCCTATCTAATCCATTCCTTAAGCAATCAGGTAATATTTATATAGCTACCGTAATTTTCCGACAGATTTATCAAAATTTCAAGTTTTGTCAGTACAACTAGATCTTTCTAGCGTTTACTTAATGGTGTAATAAACATACGTGCGAATGGATTAAGATCTTTTCGGATAGCTGTAAACCCATGTACTTGACCGACTACTCTAATTATGTCTTCTCCCTTGTGTGTCTGATGATACGCGACGATTGTTTTATATACTTTTCTGGAGTTCATGACAAGCGACGCGGCGATAAACGAGATTCTAAATTACTACCAACTAGAATTTTTATGATTTTTATCTGCATTTGCAAACATAACGTAACACAGTGTCACAGACTGCAAAAAAAAATTTACCAACGATAACATTATCAAAAACGACATCCTAAGTGTCGTCTTAAATGTGTACATCCTAAGCATAAGAACTTTGTTAACCAAACGCATACCATAATACATTTATTATAACTTAAAGAAAGCTTTAAAAGGAACACCTACTTTCTACAGTTTAGGTAAATTATTTTTTTTTGACTAGTGTCATCAACGTCACTTTTACGCGTACAAAAATTACGACCTACCTAGCGTTGTCAACCTAGCGTTAATGTAATCAGCAGACAACTTAATATCTACTGACAATATGACGTCATCTCTAATAGACCTGACAAATGCAATTTGTGACATTGACTAATCAGGCACTATGACAACTTAATATTGCTCTTTTCTCAGTTATTATTGTCATGCATGATGCACAAGATGTCATACAAAAATTTATATTATACATATGTATGTTACAGTAATAGTAGTAATAGAAATTTTTGTATATTATAAGTAGACATAAATTAAATACGTACACGTTATTTATATGTGTGTGTGTAAATTATATGATAATAATTTTTTCATCATCTTAATCATCTTAATTTTTTAAAAATATTTGACAGACATGTAATACATGTCACGTGCACCATGAAAGCTTCGCGTTTGCAATGTTGATCGACAATTTCATTATATAAAGGATAAGAAAGGATATAGCTGCATTATAGATATACCGAATAATTTCACAATTTCATATACATATACTATCATTGCACATATGATTTCATAGAACACGTAATTTTTATATAAAAAGGAAAAGATATGAAATATTATAGATATTATATAAACAAATGTAATTTTTGTATATATTTATGTTTAGATAGCCATTATCATGTTCAGAAATCGAGCTTCATTGTAATAATAAATTGTATTCGCGATAGATGCAAGAACTTGCACACATGCCAATCGACGATTTTATCGCGACCAGCGCGTTTTTCCATGTTCCCTAAGGTTATTGTCCTCAGCCACGAAATGTGGTATTACCAAGGAAAGAAGATGGACTGCGATTACATAACATGGCCATAAGTCGTATTTATGGGTAGAAGGTGTGCGAACGCCACGAGCATCGGCAAAAAGATATTGTTTCGTAAAAGCACGCAAAGCAAAAGTATGATACGCTTTTGAGCATTTCTATCGAGTATGCTTCGACAAGCGGTTATTTTAATAAATTCTTTTCACTTACCTTTTTAAATAAAACATAAAATGCTAATCATAAATTTCAGATATAAAACAATTAATGTCCATCTCGTCGAATTTCATATTACCATTCGCAAATATAAATAAAAAATCAAGTAATTTTGAAAAATAATTTGTCATTAAAGTTAGAGAAAATATTGAAAAAACTGTATTTCAGAAAAATTATTTTTAAAAGATATCTTTTAATTGCTACGTCAAGATCTAACAAATCATCGACTATTATTTCTGAATTACAAACAATAATCAGAAAAGATAATAACTATCAATGTCAAAATTTTCTCAATTGTCCGATAATTATTAAAAGAGATATCAATATTGCGATTCTTGACAAAATAAACCTCAAGTCTATCTTAAAAACAAGTGTTCCAAATCAAATGCATCAAGATTGCAGAATGAATATTTTGAATCGACTATAAATCATCGAAAAAGTCGCAATGCTTGAATACTAATACCTTAAAAAATCGTGACGTTATCGCAACGTTTTACGAAGTAATTTATATTATGAAAAGAAATAAAAATATGCGTAATGCAAAACTGATAAAATGGCATACATTGAAAATTATAGAAAACCTACTGACTAATAATTATATAAACAAATAAAATATAGATAAGTAAGTGAAAAATATATCGAATTTGAATATTGCAAGATTGCATATTTAAGCATGCAATGTTATGCATGTTTAATCTTGCATATTTTTACTTGATAACACGAAATAGCGTATCGTTGAAAAGTAAGTTAAAAAGTAAGTTAAAATATTGTACTTTTAAAGTTTCATACTCGGCGCAAAACAATCATAAATTATGATATCTTAATCTTCATTTTAAATTTGCATTATTATTTTGCATTTTGCAAATTTAATGTAATATTAAATTCACCGTATTCAAACCATGTTATTGAAAAATATTGTTATTGCCTTCATATTCATATCTCTATAAAATTTATTTGCTTTACGATTTTATTTTGTTTCTTGAAAAAATAATATCATATTGAACTTTATTTATTTTTCTTATTGTAATTTATGCAATTTTTCTAAATGATTGAAGAGAGTACGAAATATATCGACATAATTTAACATTTTGAATTAATTAAATTTTTTTTATTGTTCTATTATATGTATTTGTATGCTTAACTATATATTTAGATATTAATTGGTCCATTTTTTTATTATTATAGTTTTATATCATAGTCTCTCTTTTCAACTTACTTTTTTTTTAATATTTCTGATATATAAATGTGACAGAAAAACTTACGCGCACACGGTGTATATTGCTCATTTATTGCTGATACGATTATCTCTGAGGCACTGCTATGCGTCAGGTACTTCATTATCCAGATTGCAGCAATATTTTGATCGAGGATCCACCTGCATAAAATATCAGATGCGTTAGAAATTTCGAGTATATATTGCATTTCGTCGTTTTTCCCACACAGCACGCATATCTAAAAGACGTCCAGAAAATATCCCGAAGACATCTTTAGGCGATAGGATATCTTCAGGATGCCCTCTGAACGTCTTCTGAATAAAGTGTGCTGTGTGGGTTTTAATGTAAAAGTAGACAATTTTAAATAGTTCCCTCGAGAAGAAAAGAAAAGACTCAGTTGTTCTCTAAACATATCACGCGACATTTTGTTAATAGTTTTTATCAACGATTGGCTATCAGATTTTTAAGCTTACCGATCATAATACATCTATTCCAATAATTGCGAGAATAATTGCCGATATTTGTTCAATTCAAAAAATTCATACGAAGTTTATATTAATGTCGTCACTTTTGCGCGGTGGCCGTTACTCGCGTAACGCATCGCGTTACTTTATTCGGATTTTATATTAAATTCCTTTGTCTCTTAGCAATGCGATTATAAATATATGCAGAATTGTGTTTACTATAATTGTATATAGAGTTTTCTTAGCTTTCGTATCGTATGGCATACCTTGATTCACCGATGAGATATTGTTAACGATCTAACGAAGTATCTTTCACAATTCAACTTACATTCAAATTCATCAGTCGATGTATTTAGATATATATAGAGATGTGCACGTACGCGAGCTCGAGTTCCTTTATGCCGCATTTTCAATGTAATGCGTGCTACCATTTAGGATATTTCTTCGATAATCAATGAGAAGACAGAACTAACGCGAACAGTTTCTCTCATTGAATCTGATATAAGCGGAAAGACGTTAGAGATGCTCCGAAGCATCTTGATCAATCAAAACAAAATGAATAAAGTGAAATGCTTCGAAGCATCTGTAGCGTCTTCCTGACCGCAATCATATTTGACCCACAGATACTACTAGTGTAGACATCTGTGATTTGACCCCACAAATAAAAATCAACGGAAAGTTTTTCTGCTACAGGTGGCGCTGTTATTCATATCTCTCTCATTCTCCATCAATATCAAATATTCTTTGATTTCCAAATATAATTATTAGCAAAAATGTCGGCGTGGAGACAGGCAGGATTAAAGTAAGAAAATCAATTCTCGTCCTCACGATTCGTATTTTATACTTCTTTCTTTGCGCGTATGTCTAATATATAAAAATTTTTCATCAAGAATTATGTAACCAAATTCTCATCTGCTCATTAATAATTGTGGAATTTTACTTTACGGAGTGTTATTTTAATAAAAATTGAAGATGTGTATATATAATAATTTTTTTCCCTCTTGTTACAGTTACATTAACTACTCTCAGATCGCAGCAAGGTTAGTCAGACAAGCTTTGAAAGCTGACTTGAGAGTAGATGCTGCGAAACGTGACGAAGTCAATGTGAAGTTTACTCAATGGAAAGATGGGAAACCTATCAGTATGTATACTTTAATTCTTACAATTCTGTTCTATCCTACTTTATCATCTCTGTTATTCTCCATTTCTTTCTTTCTTTTTTTATAGAATTTACTTTTCTATTATACTTCTGTTACGTTACAACATATTTTGTTACAGCTGAAAAGATGTAATCACAATGATCAGTAAGTCTGTGATTTGTGTTACAAACATGTCTTTAGAAATTTTGTTATTTTAATAGAATACCTTTAATACACTACTATCTTTTAATACAAGTGTGACAACTCTTATCTCAAAAAATAATCTTTTAACCATTATGTATAATATAATTGGCAGTTGCTTTTGCGTTTTCTTTTTATTATCTAATAATTTTTCAATATTATTCTGCATCTGCATTTTGCAAATCCAAGCAATATTATATTTTGGCAATGAAACAAATAATATATACCTAAATATGTCATTTATCTCTATAAGCCACAAAATAATATTGTTTGAAATTCAAGATATAATTAATTTTTTTTTAAACCAAATAACATTTTTGTCTTTATGTGTTTCATTAATAAGAATCTTCCTTTATAATTTATATTTATAATATACTATATATTATGATAATGCATATATTTTTATTACAGAAAATGCTTAGATGACAATATACAGGATGCAGAATTCATCCAGTACATGTTTATAGCTACAAATTATATATAACAATCTCTGTTTTCATATAAAGTAAAACCATTCTTTGCACTGTCAATTTACTTTCTTTTGATTTAATCTACCTGTAATTAATTTTTATAGCGTCACCTTAAAACAGAACAATGTGTCTTACAGTGCACTGAAAAAAATCATTTTTTTTTTAAGGTAAAAATGCTTTCATCATTATTTGCTGTTATGAATGTTATATTTACCAATAAATTCTGAAACTAGATCGTTCTCATTTTCTCCACGCATAGTTCCAGTAATTTCCTCATTCTCTACCATTGGCAAAAATAATTGTACAAATTCTGCTGTGTATGGAGGAGCTATTGCTTCTAAAACCTAACATAGATTGCAAACTCATATTACAATAAAATATTAATATATTATAATATAAACTGTATTAAAAAAGAAAATAGTATTATAATTTACCTCTGTGACAAAATATCTAATTAAAGATACATCTGTATCTCCACGCTGCCAACATTGCTTAATATAGCACACAACAGGTACTACACAGCCTTTACTCAACAAATTCACCATTCTATCAATTAACATCTTTTTCATTTCCAGCTATATAGAAAAATTATTCATTTAAAACGTTTGATAATTTTTCGTTTTTAATTCTATTTAATGACTTTGTGCTTACCTGTACAAGTATCTCTAATTCATCTTGTTTGCTTTCAAATAAATGCACAAGTAAGCTTAATATCTTTGTATGCAATAGAGGATGACAGACTACGACTTCATCCAGTAAAGCGAGGTGCACAGGACAATGCTCTGTACATAATTTAAAGTATGATGGTTCTGTTACAGTGCATTCTACCCACCGAATTACACCCACACTTACAACAGAATACCTATAATACAAAAGATATTAGTAAAAAATATTTTCTTTTCCATGATACAGAGAAAAGATATTAAAAGTCAAGTAGCTACCGTATGCATTGATATAGAGTGTGCAACTCTGCTATTAGCTCAGTTGATCCTTTGTTTATATTACATACATTGTGTACTTTCTCAATTGCCTGAATAGTCATTTTTAACTCGTCTTTATTAATTTTACGTGTATTGCCCTTCTTAGGAGCTGTTTCACATACACTTGCTGCATAAGCTAATAGATATATATATTTTGATTTATGTTCAGGATTTATCTTAACGCCAGGTTTAAAAAGTGCATCAACCAGTAATTCTGCAATGTATAAAGTTTTATCATAGATTTCTTATCTTTTATTTTATTATTATACTATTACTACTATAAATCTTTGTTATTACTATATATTATTATTATTATAAATAATCTATACCTAAAAATTGTGGGTTACGTAACAGTTCAATAGGAGGTGGCTCCGATGTTGAATAATTTCTAAATAATACAGTGATATCAGCTGGATTTAAAGTATTTCTTGATAACATAGATGCTAATGCTTGACATGCT
Organism: Lasius platythorax; assembly: GCA_963971435.1. NCBI lineage: Eukaryota > Metazoa > Arthropoda > Insecta > Hymenoptera > Formicidae > Lasius > Lasius platythorax. The sequence goes on along the minus strand of OZ020538.1, from coordinate 14,600,618 downwards.
CCAGGACTACTGGCAGCACCATTCAGAGCCATTGTTATTGGAGTAACATCGTGTCGATTCTGCTGAGCGCACTTAGTAATTTCTTGAGAGAGTCTTTTCATCATAAAACCACCGCGAGATTCCTGTGCAAGAATTTGCAACAAGACTTGACTATATACATAAGTGTGTTGACCATGACACACCATTTTTGCACACTCTTGTATACTGGACTGCCAGTTTTCTGTATTTTCAAGAAATCCAGCAATTGCAGTCTTTAATACACGTGAGAAGACTTCAATTTGTTGAGCTGCAGTTGAAATACTTGTAATTTCACCTTGGAATCCAGCATCAGATATAAGTTTGATGGTAAAATTTAACATTAAACAATCTGGATATTCTTCTGCAAGCCTATAAATAAGGGATCGCCAAGTGGGATGCTGTATCATTTCGGTCAACCAAGCAGGAGTTTCACCCTCTTCTGTAAAGATTTTGTCTGCTTTCTTGGGATCAAAAGTTTTAAGGATCATATCCTTCAAATTGTTTTCTACCATTGCTTGCACATCTGTAACTTTTACTCCAGCAAGAATCAACCATTCTGCAAGAAGATTTGCCATTTGTGCGCAAGCTGTATAATTCTTGGACAGTAATTCAATAACTTGTTCAGGATTTCCTCCAGCTTGAAAGTATCTTTTAAGTTGGACAAAAATGCCAGGCTCCATTATGTAATCTGGTGTTTTGAATTTATCCAAACATTCATTCAGTACTTCTTGTGGATTATCAAATGTATCTTCTCCACTGCACTCATCGGTACTTCGACCCATCTCATCTCCCCAACCACTACGATCTTCATCATAATCGGACTCCATCTGAATAATAATTATTTAAATGGTTAATATTAATTATCCACTAATATTATTGAATACAAAATGTGTTTATATATAAATGTTACAATTTTCTAAAATTTCAAGAGAGGTTTAAAAATGCAACATATTCAAGAATATTTTGTTCTTATTCCATCAAATAATAAATTAATAAAAATATATATAATTATACATATGAGAATATTTAAATTTTTTTCTTTTTATAAAGAATAAATAATCTGTAATCTTTAATATAATGTAATATTAAACATTTTCAATAGGTTAAGGAAGATAGAAGAGTAGAACATTTTTGTACAAATTCTTCAATTCTTTTTTTCAAATAAAAAAAAAGTATATAAAATATTATCACACAAATTATTGAATCAACGAATGTTTCTATTTACATACCCTGCACAAGCAACGTAAATAGAACTATCGTTTGCTGCCGATGAAAACATTAACGCGCATTAAGGCTCCTGTACATAGAACGCGATACGGGATGACCAATCAATCCGCCATTCTTCCGGAAATAATGTGTAACGTCAGATGATCGGTTACCATTGGTTGCTTCTTAGCGCGCGCCAATGCGTTCATATTATCGACGTTACGTTTGTCCAGTCATTTTTTTATCTCCCTCCATAACCGATATAGGATTACAATTATACATATTTTATTGTTTTCGTTCTTCGATATACTCTAATAATGTTCATAGTTGCATACCGTTGATAGCGCGACGCGCATAACGGATGCAGGACCGCGCAACGCGCGTGTCACGTGGACAGGCGCATCGAGCACGGATTCGAAGGAAGCCTCGTAGCGCCGTAGTGGCGGTTTCGGGGTCGAGCTCGGCCATATTTCCTCTCGTGGGTTCCGCTAGGCAAGAGGGAAGGTGGTGCTGTTCCAACGGCGAGAAGACAATTTCCAAGGAGGCGATGATCGTGTCGCGCGCGCGCGTCTCGTAACCGATCATCGTGCAGTGTAGTGCAGTGCGGTGAAGCAACCTAAGCTGAACTGGGGACCGAGAATGTCCAAGGGAAGCGGTAATCCGGCCGGCAGGCGGCCGTCGTCGCGCAACGCGAAGCCCTACGACGCGAACAACGTGAGTAGCAGCCTCGGTCGCGGCGCGAGATCGCGAGTCCGCGCGGTCCAAAAAAAAAAAAAAAAAAAACCTGACACGGCGATCGGATCGACATCGCGAGCACCGACTCCTCGCCGCATGGCATCATCCCGCATGCCCGCCCTTTCCCTACAACGAGGTTCCGCCGCGCGATATCCGCGGTTATGTGAGCGAGCCCGACAATAACCTCATTCTTGCGAGACGGTTTCGCGCACGCAATCTCGTAACCTTGAAGCGCGCGCGATACTTCATTATATCTCTGGCAGAAGATACGTGCCGAGAGAGCGCGTCTCTTGGAAAAGCCTCTGGATCTGGTGGTTTGAAAAATACGCGAATCATACCTCCTCTGCGAATCATATTCTTCTCTCTCTCTTTCTCTCTCTCTCTCTCTCTTTCTCTCTCTCTCTTTCTCTCTCTCTCTCTCTTTCTCTCTCTCTCTTTCTCTCTCTCTCTCTTTCTCTCTCTCTCTCTCTCTTTCTCTCTCTTTCTCTCTCTTTTCCTTGTGCCCCTTCGCGAGCGTCACGCGCTCTGCGTAGGTCTTCGCGCGAATTCTCGCGGCGTGTTATCATACGTAATGTAGACGGTTCTTGAATAATACGAAATCCTGAAACATATTGTCAGAGTCAGAGCAGAAATTGTTATTATTACCTGTGTATTGCATAATATAATGTAACTTAGACTGACTTACGTCTTTTGCATCTACTTGCTATTGTGTCTTTTATACTTGGAAATTAATGATGGAATTAAATTGGAATATGTATTCAATAAATATCAATTCGATATCTATGTAATTTTCTTAGAATTTTCTTAGAATTGTTTAATTTCGTCATAATCGTTATTTTCATAAGAATAAATTCTCTATGTACTTGTGGAGTACTTTATATTGTGTTAGATTTTATTATAATTTTTAAACTTATAAAGAGTTTAAACAGTGTAATATTTGAACTTCATCAATATATATGATGATTTCTATATATCAGAAAAACTGAATATTTCTGGTTAATCTTTTTGCAACAACAAATATAATCTCATTGTCAGATGGAAAGTGTAAGCTTAATTTTTCATAAACCATAGCAGACGAATGAAACTTTGAATTTATATTTATCAGTATTGTGTATATTATTTTTCTCTCTCTTCTCATTTATTATTTTAAAATTTGAAAATATTCTGTGAATACATATATATTGAATTTAATCTAAAAATGTTATTATTTTTTAAAATACTCATATATAGGATTCAAAGATATTTCTTTACATTTTGATACTATTTATAGTTGATCCTAACGCTGATGGAAATACATTTATGCGTGGATTATCTTTAGAAATTATTTTTGCTCTATAGTAATATGTAAAGTGTTATAATAATGTCTGATTTAAATTTGCATTAATCATATAATTATAAAATTAATTACATATATTCATATTACATATTTGTATATTTATATTCTTTACAGTCATTTGTAAGAAAAGTGGCAACAAAGGTAACAGATTTTATACCACAATCGTCATGGATTAGTAAGTGGTTCAATCCTCTCCAAAGTAATGAGGATGTATTAGAGGGTAGAGAGAATACCGAGGAAACGGAAGATGATACACAACAACCTCCTCCTAACAAGCGATCACGTATTTGTATGGATACTATTCATCCACCTGGCACATTTTCTATACAAACAAGAGCTAAAAGTGCATTAAACACAATGGAACCCTCTCAGGAGCAATATCCCGTTCATAATGAGGTGACAATCAAATATGTGAGAATGAAATATTTAGAGAGAAAGAGGGAAAAAGATGTATTTTGCTTATTACAACTTATTTACAGAGGGAAGATTTTTCAGAACTTGCAACGGCTGGACCAAGTGGAATAGGCCGTTTAATATCTTCAACTCCTGCAATGCAAGCAGACATTAGGACTGTAACGTCTCACAAATCTGACTTAAATTTAGCTTCACCAATTAATAATGGGATAATAAATGGAATTGATGATAATTCGGAGTCGAGTGAAAGTACCAGTGGATGCAGTTCGCTTATTCCACAAATAAATAGACACGAAGGCCCATCAAATTTGTACAATTCAACATTTCCCAGTAGAAAGAGACATATTGATGATAAATTGACATTTAGTGAGTGTAAATCGCATACTGCATATAGAGTTACTTAAATGCATAATATAAAGTGTGCTCAGCTCATAAGTTTTGTGATCAGCTTAAAACTATTTTCAAAGAATAATATGTCGATATATATGTGTATATTTATTGTATATTTTTGTTTCAGCTAATCATTTACAATCTCCAAGATCTTTGTTTCTGGACAGTAATTCTCGCGATACTTTAAGCAGTCGTAGACCGAGTTTCAATGCATCAGTTGTGACAAATGTTCTAGACCGTTCATCTCCCCTGTCCTCCCCTTTTTATAGTGGTAATATTACTTTTGGGGGTGCAAATGCAGCAGGATTTTACAAGCAAAGTCGCAATCTTTTTAATAATTCAAGTGAGGTATGTAATTCAATTATTTTTTATTTTAAAATTTGATTCTTTATGCTCTGAATTACAAAGATTATTTATTGTTGATATAATAATTTATGTCAATATATTAATTTTAGTTACAACTTAAAGTACCAAGAAGGACGAATGTTGAAGTTAAACCTTCTAATGCAGTAGTTGATTCATCGGGTATAAGTCAAACTGCAAAAAAAATATTGGAAGCATTAGAACATTTCTCATCACCTATATCTGATGCAAAGAAAATTCCATTGAAAAATACAAATAATGCTTTATCTTCGGTAATGGGCAGAAAAAGAGCACGAGAAGAAGTAGCGAGCCCATCTCCTAGGATCGGTATGCGTCATTTAACGCGTGAATTGACAGTACCAACTGTTCCCGATATATTGAAACTAAGAAGACGTCAAAAATTGCAAGATACAACCCTTGCAGCGAGGAAAATCGTTTCTTCTCGCAGCGATCCACCTCCGCCTCCACAGGAATATCGGTTGAGGTATTTATCGAATGTAATTTTATATACTTGTTCCTATCTGAATACAGAAAATAAATAATATTTTAAATCCGCTTTCTTTTTCTCTAGGATGGATGATGCCGATAATGAAAAGTATCGTGGCAAGCTGAAGGGCAAATCTAAAATAAATCTAGAACAAGAAGAAACAGTGGCGCCTGTAAATTTGCCGAATGTACCTCTGCCAATAACAACGTTACCCAATTTCAATTTTACGCTACCATTTCCTGCTTTACATTCTGCAGGAAAAACTATAGCAAATAAAGAAAACACGTTCACTTTTGCTAGCCCAATTAAAATGCCAGAAGCTGAGAAAAATTTACAGTCTGTCAACAATTTCACTTTCAGTAACCCAATCAATGCTGATGACAGCACAAGTAAGACAATTGATTCGAGCTCGGGTTCGATAACAGAGAATGTTGGGTCTACTGCATTCTCCTCCACTGATAGTATGACCACATCTATGCCGAATTTTATTTGGTCTGGCTCATCTACAGCACCTAGATTAAAAGCAAAAGTAAGAAACAAGGATGACTTTGGCGAACCTGTGGTAGCGCATGAACAAAAGTTGGGAAGTGTTATGAATGTATTGTACTCTAAGTCTAACAAAATAGAATCTACTTTAACCGGACAGTCAAATTCAGGATTGGTTTCCGAAACGACATATGCAGACAAGATTGCCAGCCCAGATTCAGATATCAAGAATGACGCCATATTGTGGGAGTGTAGTGAATGTCTGATCAAGAACAGTGGTACAGACAAACAGTGTACTGCGTGTAAATTCGCTCGACCAAATCCTAATGACAAAACTTCAACGTCAACGTGCTCAACATCAACAATAGATACCATCGTAAAGTCGAAGCCGGTCGCAGACGATTGCTTCGGCTCTCAATTTAAACTATCTACAAATCAATGGGAATGTACAGTATGCTGTGTAAGAAACAAGCAGAGTGATATCAAATGTGTAGCATGCTATGCATTAAAACCAGGAAGTAAGTCTACGATACAACAAACTGTCAAGTCTCAAACTCATAAGTTTGAAAAGCTAGATCATAATCTAATGGAGAAGTTTAAACCCACTGAAGGATCGTGGGAATGTCATGGTTGCTTGCTAAGAAACGCCGCGAACGTTATTACATGTCCGTGTTGTAATGCATCTAAACCTACTTCCATAAAAACAAACCTGAAAAAGACAGATACTGTTACAGATTCGTCCTCACAAAAATCGAGCACTGATACAGACAACACAGCAACACAGGAAACATCTAGTAATTACCAAATAATGAACAAATCATCTAAACCTACTTCCATAAAATCAAGCCCAAAGAAGACAGATGCTATTATAGAATCATCCCCACAGAAGTTGAGCACTGCTGATACAGACAACACAGCAATGCAGGGAACAACATCGAATGACGAAATAATGAATAAATTTAAACCAAGCCAAGATTCCTGGGAGTGTCCAGGATGCCTTGTGAGAAACAACAACTCTATTACTATCTGTCCTTGCTGTAGCACTTCTAAACCTAATTCTCTTGGCGGGTCGAGCAACACAGATCAGACATCGACTAATGGATTTGGAGACAAATTTAAAAAACCGGAAGGTTCGTGGAATTGCGATTCTTGCTTGTTACAAAATGATGCAAACCATACGCAATGTGTGGCTTGCCAAGCTTTGAAGCCTGGTACTGCAAAGTCAAATGAACCTGCATCGAGCACTAGCTCTACTTTGCAGTTTAAGTTTGGTGTACCATCTGGTACATCGAACTTAGCTAACCATCCAAGTGGCTTTAATTTCGGCATAGATAAGGCTGATAATAACTCCAAGTCTGATACTGCATCCCCCTTAAATGGATTCAAATTTGGTGCGCAACAAGTAATGCGCAACACTTCCACGAATGCAACGACTACTTGTCTTCCAACTTTTGCTCAACCTACTTTCACATTTTCCGATTCAAAGACAGCATCTCAATCAACCACAATACCAACTTTTGGCCAAGTTCCGACATCATCCGCCGCATTATCTACGAATCTATCGTTTGGAGAAAACAAGCTAGCTGAAACATCCACTCCGTCATCCAACAAATCCGCAAGTGATACGCCAGCTGCTACGCTCTTCCCAATCGTAACGAGTTCCACGTCGCTTTTCAACAATAATGAGTCGAAAACGACGATAGCATTCGGCACGGATAAAGCGCCGGCGTTTACTGCAACAGACAGCAGCAAACCATCAGGATTCGCTATACCCGAGAAAATTCCAACATTCGGCAGTAACACGCAAGATAGTAAGCCATCAGTCTTCGGGACGCCAGAAACGAAATTGCCCGCTGTATTTAATTCACCCACAGTAAATCCTCTACCGACGTTCGGCATACCGTCCAGCAGCAGCGCTACTCCGTCGCTCTTCGGATCATCCAATAATTCTGCTGCTTTTGGAAACAACACTACGCCCGCTTTCGGTGGCACCGCAACGACGCCCACTACTCTGTTCTCGTCTACCAAGCCCAATGTCGAAACTAATCCAGCGCCGAATTCTTCTTTATTTAAGTTCGGTTCGGCGTCGACGCAGCAACCGGCGACAGGCAGCGGATTTAACTTTTCCACGAATGTTAATCCGGCTTCATCGTCTACGAAACCGCTCTTCGCATTTGGTAACAATTCGAATACACCGAGTAGTAACAATATGTTCGGTAGCGGTACATTCGGAGCTAATACTGCCTCGACGAATACCAATGCCAGTTTTGCGTTTAATACTCCTAAACAAGAAACACCGGCGGCGGCATTCGGTCAAGGCGCAGCAACAACTCCGATGTTCGGTGCCCCGCAGACAAATCCACAGACTCAAGCAACATCACCATCGTTCTCGTCTATCCCTTCGTCCAGTACAGGATTCAATTTTGCCGCTGCAGCTCCATCCGCTGCAGCATCAGGAGGCTTTAACTTTGGAGGAATGGTAAATATGAATTAATTGCATACATATATTTCATCAATTAATAAGATAAGATAATGTAAATGCGCCCCCCCCCCTTTCACCCCCCATATATTTTAGAATAATTTTGTTTATATTTTTCAAAATTATAATATTAGTAATTGGTATGTATTGTGATGTTGCAGTCGTCTACATCTACACCAACCGGAGGATTCAATTTTAATCCTCCCACTACTACTCCCACAGTAGTTTTCGATCCCAACAGTCGGCCGTCATTCAACTTCACCAAAGGAAGCGCACCGACAACATTTAAGTAAGTATATTGAATAATATACGAAATATTAGAATTTGTCATTATATACAAGATAGGTTAAAAAAGACGTATAATTTTTTTTTTTGTGACACGAAATAAACACTCGACTTTTTAAATAATTATTTTATTTAGACTTGACAATTATGTACG